>OOFC01014131.1:14090-28793 GCA_900323345.1 Pseudochromis fuscus
CCAGCCCTCAAAAAATCCTGCCCCCCTCTCACCACCCCACAAATATTTTTCTAGATCTGCCCCTGAATCTAGATCTAACTTCACACCTCACAGCTCCACCCCCTGACAGGAATGATCATATTACTCAGCAGCTGATTGGCTGACGACAGAGCTGTCAGTCATGTCTCCATGACAACATGTTGAACACAGTGTTTACCTCTCTTCAGAGAGAGAATCTCCTTCACAGCTGTAGAGAGTGCTCCCCATTCACACAATGACCCCGACACATCAGTTCATATCTTGCCAGTTGCCCCGAATGTGCAAAGGTGCGAGGGCCCGTTTATCGCTGCTTGCAGCTTTAATTTTCAGTTTATTCTTGTAGAGTCCATTTTCTCAACCTGATAAGCATTAACAGAGAAAATTGACTCACTGTTGTTTTTCTTGCTCAAACTGGTTTGTGTCTTGTTTATGTTCGTTCTTATGAAAGGCAGCATGGGTTCTGATCACAGATGCTCCCAGCACCCCAGAACCATTTGAAGGTTATGTATTTGTTCAGAATAGAAGTAATCTTACACTAACTGTACGTCTTAATGTCTCTGACAAGACGGACATGTTGGCATCTCTGCCTGAGGTTAGGAAGTATAAAACAAAAACTGAAGGTCCACCACAGATATTATTGTACAGAAAATTACATTTTCCCTTTAAAATCATACATCATCAAATATAGATTGAAGAAGCAATGGTAATGCTTGCTTCAAAATATAAGTTTATTGATATGAAACCTGCAAAAGTGCAACTTTGTGAAATGGGTGTATTTACTTACATCTTATTTTAGGTACCAAGCTACAATTTCATCATCTGTTGCTGTTTATTCTAAAACTATCAATTAATCCAGGTCCCACAAAACACTGAGTTTCACCAAAATAGCTGTTTACATGTCGGTTGAACCTTGGAGCATTTTAGTTTCAGTATAGAATTTTTCTATAGTGTTCATGACTGTCAAATCTTCTATCTTCTGGTTTGGTTTCAAGTAGATACTTGATTTCTTTGGTGTTTTTTCTCTGACGATTATAAACACATAATGTAACAAATTCAGTGTTGTCAATATTCAGAGACCCAGCATATGACAGCATTAGAAAAACATTTTCCACTCCCTAAAGTAATTAGTTTTTCCTTCATTAAAGTTTGTACTAAAGGTGTAATTCTATCCACTTGTAGAATCAGAAGGCACTGGGAAGAGGCGCAAAGAAAAATTTCCATACTCGATGACATTACATCGCAATGTCCGATCGTTTGGGGCAAATAACCAAGTCCAAGGATGGGAAAAGCAAGTATTCCTCACTCAGCCTATTTGACAAGTACAAGGGAAAATCAATAGAAACTCAGAAAAACACAGGTAAGTTTGCCTTGGTTGTATTTCTGCTATGAATAGTTGCTGTTAATGTCTTGTTTTGGTTCAGTCCCTTTATTAATCTCCCCCTCCTTTCTTGATCCACCTGTGTTGTCTCTCCCAGTAGTTCCGCGACATGGCTTGCAGAGTCTTGGCAAAGTGGCCGCAGCCCGGCGCATGCCCCCACCTGCTCACCTGCCGAGCTTGAAGTCTGAAAACAAAGGAAACGATCCCAACGTGATTATAGTGCCCAAAGACGGTACAGGATGGGCGAACAAGCAGGAACAACCCGATCAAAAGAGGTAGGACGAGAAAGGTTTACAAACTCTCTCCATCATCTAATAATTTGATCATAGGTAAGGTCATTTTAATAATTTAGAGCATTTTTACGGTGGTTTTCTTTGAGCCTTTGTAGTTTACGGTTTCAAAAAGCTAGCATGACGTAACTCTGACTGAAATATTGAAAGTATAGAAGTTAACTACACTCCTGAGAGACCAGAATCAGGTTTAAACTATATTCGTTTCAAGGGGCAGTGTTACAATAAAATCAGAAAAAAAGGCTTTGAGCTTGGTAGTAGTCAGCTGTTTATCAGGTGGAGTGTGTCAGAGCTAGCGACTGGTTGTGCTCTGTTGCCTTGAATCAGTTCACAGTACAAACACAAGTCTTTTTTTCTCTCTCTCTCTTATTTGTAGTTCTATTGCATCAATACCACAGCTGCCGGAGTTGCAGCCGCAGCTGGCTTTACAGAAATCTGTCTCCAATCTTCAGAAGCCCTCACCAGTAGCCAACCAGGAGGTGTGTATGGAGCTGTGGTTCTGTAGTGGTGGTTGTGTGCAGATTTTTATTTTTATTTTTTTTCAATGAAGGTTTAGTACAGAATGATATCCAAAAAACTGAAACAAAATTGGACAAGAAAAATTATTTAAATTTGAATTTATTATCACAGAGACCTGCATTTAGTGTGTTGGACTTTGATAGTGGTTTTCTTCATTTCCACAGAACACAAACACAGGTGGACCAAAGCAATGGGCCCAGCTAAATGGAAAGGCAGTAGAGCACGATGGTGAGTTATCTCAGATTAATTTGTAATTCAGGCCAAGTGCAAGTGGTGACGATCACGCTGTCCAGATTATGATCTCTGTACGTTTTTACTAGTTGGTACAATGCTCTCCTGTTTGCAAGAGTCAGACAGATCTAATTCTTTATGCTGCTTTCTCTAATGACAACATCAGGTTCAAGGGCCTCAAACCGACTTCAGCCCTTCTCTCACGAGGAATTTCCCACGCTGAAGGCAGCTGGAGAACAGGACAGGGTTGGCAAGGAAAGAAGCGGCTTCGATCCGTCGTATGGGCCCGGACCAAGCCTCCGCCCCCAGAGTAAGTTCTGTTCTTGTTTCCCAGCTTTCAGAAATTGGCTTGAGGGCTCGTAGATCAGCTAATGTCGCCTGGAAAGCTACGTTTTAAACTGGTGGCCAGATTTGTAATAATGCGATTGAAGAAAAGAAATGGCAACACTAAAGTGAGGATGGCAGTTTATTCAGTGTTTTGTTGATGTCATGTATTTACTTAGATTTCAGGCTGGTAGAATTCATTACTGATATGCTGACATATATCTAACTCACGAGGACTGGCTCACACCCACCACCCCCAAGTTTGGCCATTGAGGAGTGTTTGATACAGAGAACACTGATTAACTTTTTGTCATGTCATAAATTCCTGTTATTAAAGACATGGGGAAAAGATTAAAAATCAGTGATTAATTTTTACCAGTAATGAGGAGGGTTGAGCCATGTTTGCACCAAATGCGAAGCAAATTTACACCTTGCAAATATGGCCACTAGAGGGATTTTGCAGATTTTCTTCAGTTACTCACAGTTAGAGTTTTTCTGAAATTTCCCTTTCCCCATTTGAAGATGTGACGAGTTGGAGGGAAGGTGGTGGCAGGAACCTTCAGCCCTCGTCCCTGACCCTCGGCCTGCCAGCCGATCCTGAGGGTAAGCTCACTGCCCTGGGTGAGACCGGCACCCCTCCAGCCTCATCTCACCCCCCCTCCACCACCGGCACCACCTCTTCTAGTGTAGTGACGGCTCAGTCACCAAGCCTTGACCCCAAGGAGCCTTCCTTGCGACCCGCCCAGCCTGTCCGCAGAACAACCGTCCCTACTGCCCTGCAGTACCAGCTTCACCACACTTCAACTGCTGTCTACCACGACATGTTGCCCGCATTTGTAAGTACTACATGACTCATAAGGCAAATGTTTGAAAAAAAAATCTGTCTTAATGACTGCTGGATTTACAGAGTCAACTCATAGGTGTAAGTATAAGCACTTGTGTTGTATTCTCATGCAAACACTGTGTTTTCCTGCTGTTTCCAGATGTGCTCTAAAGAGACGCGTGAAGCCCCAGGTACAGACCATGTTCCTACCACCGTAGCAGCTCCAGCTCGATTTGAAAGCAAACCCACTTTTAGGCAGAGCTTTGCCAAACCTGAACTTGTCAAGTGAGTATATTCCTAATGTCAAAGCAGTTTCCCACAGCTAAGCTTTTTCTTTTTTTCTTTTTTTTAAAAGAGGCCTGTGACACTCGACAGTTGTTCATTTTTTTCTTTCTGCCATCTGTGATCACAGTGGCGATGCAAGAAGAGAGAACCGCTTTGTCCGTGCTCCGCCTAGACTCTCTTCTCAGCCCATCCGAAGGCCCGGTGACAGACCACTTCGCCCGGCCATTATCAATCCAGAGGATCTGAAGGATCTGGATGAGCTTGACAATGACTGTGAGGATGGATGGGCTGGTCAGTATTTCTGCAGTTTTTTTCTGTTCATTTCCTGACTTACAGTCTACATTCTGGTAAGCTAAGGAAGCTTGTCCAGTAGTGATCTAGTTGTATCTAGAGCTTTAAATTGCTGATTTTTTCCACATTGTTGCAAAACAAACAAATGCAGGTCTTGTGTGTGTTTGGTGTCTGCCAATCTCACCTGCAGAACTTTTGCTTTAAAGTAAAATTTCACCTTAAATTTAGATTTTAATATCACCTGGTACATTGCTCTGTGCGGTCAAGATGACCCGAGGGAATTAACTGTTTACCTGCTCAAATACATGGTTCTTCTATCACTTCACTAAGTGAATCAAACCTCTGCCTTTTTAATCACTGCTGAGAGCATACAGATATGATACCAGTGCCTCGTTACAGTGATTTACATCCCACCCTTCATCTCCACTACTTTGTTTCAGGACTTCACGAGGAGGTGGATTATAGTGAGAAGCTCAAGTTCAGTGATGATGAAGAGGACCACTCTTCCAGTGATAAAAACAAGATATGGTGAGAGCTCTGTCCTTGTTGCTTAGTTTTGCTGGGAACACTCACCATCCCCATTTTGTCACTATTCAAAGGGTTTCTGGTTTCATTTTAACTCCACAGGACCGAGTGGGAGAGGGAGAGAGACAACCAGCGGGACTGCCAGTCCTCTCTGAGTTCAGGGGAGGCGTCTTACCCCCAGGAGGGCCCCGAGGAGAGTTATTCCTACCAACATCACCACCACGAGCCTCCCAGGAAGACCAACAGCAGATATCTCTCTACAGACTCCCAGGTAACTTTACACACTGCAGTGTTTTTCCACTTTGATTCTCCTCTTTTGAGATTAGTTATCTCTGATGTTATTCACAGCTGAAACACATCTTGTTATTTAATCCCTCTGTGGCTGTAGAGCATAAGACAACACTTTGTAGCATATGAATAGAAGTGTGCCGTGACTCGCCCTCCACTGAGACTGTCTTTGTATAGTGGGAGAGATGACCTTGCAGTAACCATAGCAATATGTGTCTGACCACTTTTTACTTGACAACCCTTTTGGTTTGCAAATGAAACGAATGTGATGGCATATTGAAAGCACAGACTGTTCTTTTTTTAAGGCATGCGTCGGTGTGAGAAATCTGTCAATGCAGTGGCCACTAATAAACAGCATACAAGATGTACATTTAGACCTTTTTATAGTGATATTATTTTTCATTCAATGAATTCTTTAAGGCTCTCATGTTTTTAAACCAACTACTTGGACTTAGGAGACCAGATCATTTATGGTGTCCTAAAACACAGGGGTCTAAGGAGCCTGTATGTAATGTATAAGTTACATAAATTTAAATTTTAATCTGTTCTGGGATTATTAGTTGCTTGTAACTCATTCTCCATCTTATCCTATGTTTTCATAATATAGAGGAATACCACATCTTATAACCTATGGGTTATAAGATGTGGTGTACTGCGGTCTGAGTCCAGACTCAAGTCTGAGTCCAGACCCAGGAGCTGTCCTTTATGGACCTGGACCTATCGTCAATAAATTACATTTTGACAGAGCGCTTCTATTTTAATGGCCGCACGTTTTCACATGTGTATGTATTTTAGTTGAATGCCGCTGCTATAAACCCTTTTCTTGAAAAGGGAGCATGACTGAAAAATCATCAGTGCTCTGATGGCCACTTCCGAGCAGACAGTTTTAAATAGTAAATCCTTTTCACTACATATTTTTTCAGTTAAAATCTCACACAATTTCACATGACTCATATTTTATTTATATTTAAATAATATTTAATTAGTCTATACACTCCTAAAAGTAACAAAAGTAAAATATGTATAGTCAAGGCTTTAGTCCTCTCATCATTTTTAAAAAGGGAACCCATGTAATCAGCATCTACCCTACACTTGAATTGCCTCTGTACCTCCTCTAGGCCCAGCAGAAAACCCAAGGCGAGCCACTGTCTGACCAGGATGATCACCAGCGGCAGTCTCAGGCACCAGGCAGGGCAAAGTACGTGTCTCCTGAGCTGTCTGAGGCTGTCGAGAGAGCCCGCAGGCGTCGGGAGGAGGAAGAGAGGCGTGCCCGTGAGGAACGGCTGGCTGCATGTGCTGAAAAACTCAAAAAGCTGGATGAAAAGTTTGGGAAGACTGAAAGACAAGCATCAAGAACAGAGGACGGTCAGAAGGACACAGAGGGCAAAGAAATCCCTCTGTCCCCAAACAGGGAACAGAGTAAAGGCCACCACGACAACTGGCAGTACAGCACAAAAGGTAAAGCTGCAAAAGCAAATAAACTTCATTATATGAAATATTGAAAAAAGCAAAAATGACAAATTCTAATTATATTTTGTGATCAAATGATTTCCAGAGGGAAGTGAGTGTCCCCCAGACAACTCTCCTGGCCACAGTTACCGTGAAGAGCCTAGCTTCTCTGCCTACCGTGGCAGTGAGGATGATGGCCAGGAGCCCTCCTCCCCCTCAGGGGACTACGGTGGACGCCATCCGTCCAAGCCAATCCCACCCCGCTTCCAAAAGCAGCCACAGCACCACCAGCAGCAGGTGAGAATCAGCTGACGCCCCTTACCTGTAAAGTCCCAATCTAAGACTAACATGTCTGTGTGGGTTTGTAGAGACAAAACCATTTTCAAGAGTTCACAAAAGCAGGAATTTTAACATGCAAACCTCAAGATAATTTTGTATCTATTCCACCTTGCATATTTCCTATTTGCTGATTGTAGCTGTATGGGTGTTGCCAACTTTGTAGTTTCCACCTCTGTTGTAGGGATTTGGGGAAAAAATTGGGTTGCACCTAACGACAAATATTGAGGAAAAAAAAAAACGTGAGCAGCTTTCCAAACAGAAAAATTAACCACCTGGAAAGGCCATTATACTAACTGCATTAAGGAAGTTCATCTGAGAACAACTGGCTGGCTGACCTAATTACCCTGCATTAGATCAGCCGGCAGAAACATCCACACACACTTGTTGGCGTGTGGAAAGATTTCAGTTTAGCATGTGTTCAGGCTGGGCATGTTTTAGCTAACAAGATAAAAATGACCTTTTACTTGTTTACCAGAGGAGAGCTATCCAATCAGTGCAAGCAGCCTTGGTCTTTTGTTCCAATAGGCTTCAGGTGGTAGATTGGGTTACCTGCCAATTGTAAAGTTTAAGTGTCCTTGAGCAAGACACTGAGCCCTAAGTTGCTCCCAATAGTAGCCAGTGCCTTGCAGTGGTGCGTGTATGTCGGTAAAATGAGAGGCAAAAGTTCTTGTAAGGTACTGTGTAGACCTTGTTTATTAACATGTTCTCAGATGCCGACTTATGTTATTTTCAAAGACATGTGTGACAACCTTTTCAAAATGACCCCGGGACTCGTGGACTTACTTGGGTAATAGAATTTAAGTGTGTACGTTTTATTCATTCTATAGGAACAAGTGTTCAAGATGCAGCATTGGCAGCAGTCAGGTCACTCTGCTCCCTCGGGCTCAAGCCACGCCCAGCGGGGCTACTATCCCCCACATGTCCTCGGGTTTGATCCCCGCTGGATGATGATGCCGCCTTTCATGGATCCCCGCATGGCCCAGGGACGGTCTCCTGTGGACTATTTCCCTGGTGCTGTCCATTCTTCAGGTAAACACTAAGGCTGCGTCTACGCCCAAAGAGGTAGCATAAGCAACACATTAGCCAAGTAGCAGCAGGACTGTGTCTGTACAAGGCATTCAGACACAGTACTGAGGTGGGGGTCTCAAAGCGTCCACATACTTTCCAGGTTGCATTTACAGGTGTAACTGTTTAATAAAATGTGAGTAGTTCTGTAGCCTGAATAGGCAGTTATTTAAAACATGAATGTCTGCTCTGCCAGACAAATGTGCAATAATGGAAAACTCTACTAAAACTAATTCTGTGTAGACACGATGTTACTGAAAAAAAAAAAGAAAGCATGATTGGACCAAGTTTTCTGTTACCTGTAATTTGACATCTATGATTGTGTTCAGCAGGAATGGTAAAACCTATCATGCATCAAGACCACTTGAACAGTCCTGGTTCTGATGAGGGATGTCATCCCAGCCTGCACCAGGAGAGACGAACCCCTTCCACTGAGCCCTACCCTATGTGGAACCAAGATGGCTACCCGCTGCGCAGCTTCACCCCACCTTACCAGAGACAGCATGAAAGCTCAGAGAGTGGTCAGCCTGATGACAGGTCAGTCATTGTGTTGTGAAGCCTGTGAAGTTTCCTGCTATTTTGAGTTTCCTATCACACACAGTAGAATTAAAGTTATAAATTTCTTTTGACTTTTTTTTTTTTGTTTGTTTTTCCCACAGAGGCGATCTGTCCTCTTCCCAACAGGACTCCTATGAAGAGAGGGCCAATGAGTGCTTGACCCACACTCAAGATGATCTCCCCCACCACGCTTACCAGAGTCGAGGCTCAGACAGGGAACACCATGACCAAGGCTTGCTCACCACTGCTCAGAACCTCTCTCAGAATCATTCAGATAGTGAATATCCAAAACAAGACTCCAGAGACAAGCACCTGAAAGACTGCCTTGACTCTCATGATGAGACCTTAGATGGCACCAAGGACAGTTGGAAAAGAGATGGCCTGAAACAAGATGGAGGACTCAACAGTGCCCAAAGCCAGTGGTCTGAAGCCAGTTCCAGTTCCAGTAGTAGTGTTAGCCAGCCGTCTGAGACCAGTGGACGTACCTTGACTCGCAGAACTGGGCCCATCAAGAAACCAGTCCTTAAGGCTCTTAAAGTGGAAGACAAGGAGAATGAAAAGCCTAAGCCTGAGCCTGAGGAGAAACCTGTCCCCTACCGCTTGGAGAAAGAGGTTCTTACTAATGTTTATGACTTGAAGAAAGACAACCAGCCTATCAGCAGCAGGCGTTCTGCCTCACCTGTTGTTGAGAAACAGCCTGAAGAGAGGCAGCGTCAGTCACCAGCTCCCAGCAAAATGGACAGGCCTCTCAGCACCCACAGTGATGATTCTCCCAAGGAGAGCACCTGGGGCAGTGGCAAGAGCCAGTCACCCAGAGATACCCAGGAGATCCGAGAACCCCAGGCACCACGGCGCAATAACTGGATCTTTATTGATGAAGAACAGGCCTTTGGTGCAGTCCGGGGGACAGGTAGAGGTCGCAGCCGAGGCTTTAGGGACTTAACCTCTAGAGGTGGAACCCGAGGTGGCCGAGGTGGAGATAACCTTAGAGGGGCCTATAATAACAATAACAACAGCAGTGGCAGTGGTGCTCAGCGGGCAGGCAGAGGCAGAGCACCACCCCGGGACCTGATCAAGGTCGAGGAGTTTCAGAGGGGCAAGCCTCGCAGGCGAAATGTCAGTGAGACCTTGAGTGAAGCCTCTGAGTATGAAGAACTTCCCAAGAGGCGTCGCCAGAAGGGATCTGAGAATGGGGAAGGCTACACAGAGTCAGAAGTTCGTAAAGCTGATCGAGACTCTTGGAGATCCAACAAGGTGTACACTGATGACCAGACAGCTCAAGATTCCAGAGAAAAGACCAAGGTCGGTAGGAGCTTTGGTGGTCGTGTACTGCCTCCCAGGCTGAACACCACTGGAAGTTACAATCGGAGCTTTGCAGGATCCAGAGATATTTCTACCTGGAGGGGCCGTGGGCCGCAGTTCAGCAGCGGCGGCTCCATGCAAGAAAATGGTTATGGTCCTGGAGCTGAGACAGCTTACTCCCGCAGACCCCCAGTTGAACGTGACGCTCTCAAGTACACTCCAAAATTTACTGGCTCCTTCATGGAAAATGGCACAGAAGACCGTGAAGGGGAATACTACTTTGACAATGACAACCCTGACAGACAGATGTTGAGGAGAAGGCGTCCTCCACGTCAAGACAAGCCTCCACGCTTCCGTCGTCTACAACAAGAACGTGAACCTGGGTCAAACCAGTGGACAAGTGATGAATACATAAATGGAGACTTCGCGAACCCCTGGCCAGGTCGCTCCAAAGTCAGTGGGGAGGACACCTGGCCCGGTGGCCACTACTCTGGACATTCTAGCCAGCATGGTCAGACGGAGGAATGGGAGACAGGATCAGACAACAGCGACTTTGGTGACTGGAGAGAGAAGCGAGGTGGAAGTGGAGGCGTGGCTTCACAAGGACATGGTGATATTCCCTCAGACTCAGGTCATAGTGAACCAGGCTCTGGTGAAAAGAGGGAGCTTTCCAAGAGAAGCTTCTCCAGTCAGAGGCCACTGGTGGAACGGCAGAACAGGAAGGGAGAGCCGTCTCTGCTGGAGGCCAGCAAGATGGTGCGTGCACCTGATAATCCCCCCACCTCCTCTTCTAACAGGAGTGACAGTTGGCAGAATGGAGGGACTTCCTGTAAGAGGTATGGTGAATATGTTGTGGGTTATGCTGTCTTGTACAATAGTGTTGTATTCTGGGATCATATTAATCCTTTAGGACTGTTTGTTATTGTTGCTTAGAAACCATCAGCAATGTATCCTTTATTATTATACCTTTTATATACTCTAGCTTACACTCTTACCGTGATGTCAATGTTCGCTCACCTTTTATATTGAGAAAACAAACATACCCAATTATAACATCTTTGTCTCTCCCTTTCCTGTCTTCAGCAGGAGTCCAGATGAGTCAGGTCCAGTCTACAGCATAGAGCAGCAGCCAGAGGAGAGGGATCCCAGTGAACCCTCAGGGAAGAAATTAGACAAGGAACTGAAGCCTGGATCTGTCAAGGCAGACATCGCTGAACCTCTGTCCCAGTATGAGCTCAGCAGCTATCCAAGTGAGTCCAACTCTTATCTTTTGTGTTTTTCTCAATGATGAAAATGAACAATTCTGAATGTAAACTGTCTTTACAAAAAAATAATCCCTGAGCAATTTGTACTGCAGTCTACATTTTATGGTGCGAGTTGAATGATTGATCTAAAACATGGATGGTGTATGTTACATTACATTAGATAACATTCTACCCTGCAGTTGGTACCAATCGACAGATCGTGTTGAACTGACAGGATGTCTGTTTTGTAGTTGAGGGTGACACAGGGGGACCAGGTTCCAATCCAGATGGATACCAGGATGCCCTGTCCAAAAAGCAAAGGCGCCCACAGGAAGATGAGAGGAGGAGGAAAGAACAGGGAGCATCTGTAAGTTAAACATATGCTCATTCCGGATGCTCACAAGTGATGCCAAGAATTAACAAAAAGTATGTAGTTTAAACTTTTTCCTCTGCCCATGTTAGGTGCCTGTGAAAAACAGGACCATCACTTCTAAGATACCACCTCGCTTTGCCAAGAAGCAAGGAAGCATGAGCTTGGAACAACCCGAGGAAGCAATTTCCTCGAACAACCTGGGGACTGAAATCTGGGAGACCAACAGCTCAGGTACTGCCAGACCCAGTTTTCTGTTAATGCTTTATTCTTGATACCTTTGTACTGTTATTGATCGCTATTGTCACAAATAATCACTAGTGCCATTCATGTGTCCTTTTCAGCTCTTTCAGTGCAGTCTTCAGGGGGAGACTCATGGACTAAACAAGTGTCTTACACTGGGAGTGAGCCCAACTCTGAGGTAGTGCACTAAAGTTACAGCCTCCACCTAAACTGTGTATTTTCTGTGTCTTAAAAACAATTCTTATCCTTAATTTATTATTTTTCTTCCTGCTTCCTATTGGCAAATATCATATGATTCGCAGCAGAATTGGATTGCTTTGAGAGACTTGAATGAATCTGTACCCTCTTCTCTGCCAGGACTCTGATGCCGGCCCAGAACAGAGTAAAGAACAGCACAAACCCGGGCCCATCGGAAACGAGCGCTCCCTGAAGCACCGCAAGGGCTCGGAAGGCGTCGATAGGCTGGAAGGTGGCCCCATCACGCCGGTCAACGGTGTGGACCTTCATGTGGACACTGTGCTGCCTGTGCCTCCGATTGAGTTTGGTGTCAGTGCCAAAGACTCAGATTTCAGCCTCCCACCAGGATCTACCCCGGTGCCCGTGTCCAACCCGGTTAACAAGCTTCAGGACGCACTTACCACCAATGTGAGTGATTAGAACTGGATTTTTGTCGCATTTTGTAAATAAAAATTGCAGCAACAACGCGCAACTGTCGTTAATTTTCTTTTTTGTTTTCATTATTATTTCCAGACTGCTCTTAATCAGAGTATCCCCATGCTGCGCTCCAACCACCTGCAGCCTGGCATTAACCTGAACCCCATCTCCTTCCCCAGTGCTGACCTCACTCTGAAGGTATATCCTCTGATGCATGTACCAAATAAGAAACTATCAGTCATCTCTTTATTTTAGATGTGCAAACAAGCTCTACATTTTTTTCTTCAGATGGAATCGGCTCGCAAGGCGTGGGAGAACTCCCAGTCCCTCCCCGAGCAGGGCTCTCCTGGTGGAGGTGCCTCGGGTGCTCAGCCCCCCTGCAGCGTAGGCTCATCCACTGGTGTCAGCTACAGTTCTTTTGGAGGCGTTTCCATGCCTCCAATGCCTGTTGCATCAGTAGCACCCTCCATGTCCCTGCAAGGTCTTTACCTACACTTTCTTTTGCTTGTTCAATTGTTTTTTTGAGAACTATACTAAAAGCCTGTTTGTTTTGTTTTCTGTTTCTATTGTAGGTAATCATATTCCCCCGTTGTATCTGGATGGGCACGTCTTTCCGAGCCAGCCCCGCCTCGTGCCTCCCACCATGACCCAACAGCAGACCTATCAACAGGTAGGAACATAGACGTGCAAACAAACGCAGACTAGTTCGTCTATCAGCAGATTGTCATAATGTTATATGTGCTCATCTGTTCAGGCGGCTGCAGCCCAACAGATTCCCATCTCTTTACACACGTCTCTTCAGGCTCAGGCTCAGTTGGGGCTTCGAGGAGGTCTGCCTGTCTCTCAGTCCCAGGAGATGTTCAACTCCATTCCTCCCTTCAGGTACTGCCAGCTCAGGTTTTCAGGGAATGCCATATTAATTTGCTTCACTGATAAATGTCTGTTTCATGTATGTGCTAACTGGATGAAACCTGTTTGAGTTCACTGTGTTTTCTCACCGCTGTGCCCTGTTGTGCTCGTCTAGGTCCCAGGTTTACATGCACCCCAACCTGTCACAGCCCAGTCCTATGGTGCTGTCGGGCGGGGCCCCACTCAAAGGGCCTTACTCGGCTTTCCCTGGCATGCAGCCCTCGGACATGGTCAAACCGCAGTCGGGCTCACACTACCAGCCTATGAACGGCAGCCAGCAGCTCGTCTATGACAGTCAGATGAACCAGGGGCCTGGTATGGGTTCTTCACAACTAATGGACTCTCAGCTGATCCAGGTTAGTGGACTGATCGAGCTCAGTACCGTAACCACTTAAGATACTACGCTGTCAGTCAGTGAAAATGCATCACTTGAAGATTTGAAAATATTTTACGGTTTGTTTTGAAAATTTAAACAAGACTTTGCTTTGAGAAGTGACCATTATGGAGACAGCGCAACCTTTTAAATCAGTGATGAATAGAGCTGAATGCAATATACATCACAAATTGTCCAAACATGTCGATAAAAAAAATAAAAAATTAGGGTGATGTATTTTCATTAACCAACAGTTGATATTTATTTTGATAATCAGGGACTAATGCCTTATTGGACTGTTGCCTTAAATTATAACATTTACAATAAAATCCTCATTTTCACCAGGTGACAATGCCCCTGCCCGGCTCTCAGCTGCGCTATGGTTCAGCTCAGCAACATCTCATCCTCCCACAGTCCATCCAGCTGCAGCAGGGACAGAACCTGTCAGTCGGAGCCCCACGCCGGATGTTACCACCGGGATCCCAGCCTGCTGTCATGACTGGCAGCAGAGAGGTGAGCCCTGCTGATCTTATGATACTGAAACCTCTGTGACAATGCTCAAATCCATTGAAATAACATACCTAGTGGAAAGTAGCAACCCCCAGTTTCTTTGTATTGACAGTGTGTCTGGTTTTTGTTGCCCCATTCTCAGGGCTCACAGATGGAAATTAAAGGTTTCCAGTTCTCTGAGAAGCCCAACCATTCCCCAGGCATATCCGGAGGTTCCTACAGGTTGGTGGAAATGATTTGTGCAAATGGTAGAAGTGTAGATACAGCTGACTCTCCATATGCACATTTGAGGAATCATATTGTAAAACCACTTTTTATGTCTCCCTTTTCCTCATCAGACCCGGGTCAGCCAGCCCCAGCGGGAAGCCCTCTGGTCCTGGGGGCCCTGTAGGCCCTCTCCCCACACATTTTACTCAGCAGGTATTCAGTTTCACACACGCATGTTGATGTATTTTATTAATCAGCTCATAAAATGAGGCTGTGTGCTGACAAGAACACTCTCCAATATTAATAATCTTAAAATAACAATACAAAGTTCAGGTATAAAAAGAAAAAGGTAATAATATGATTGTTTGAATGCACCTTACTATCACTTCCCATCATTGTGGAATACAGTGTACATTTATATAAACTGATAGAATATGATCTAAAAAAAAAAAGCAAACAAACCTGTGACTGAAGTCAAGGTTTGGCACCAAGTCTGAGAATTCCTTCA
>OOFC01014132.1:0-25359 GCA_900323345.1 Pseudochromis fuscus
AGGAGGAGGAGGAGGAGGAGGAGGAGGGGGAGGAGCAGGAGTAGGATGGCAGCTGGAGCTGGAGAAGAGTCTCTAGCTCCCTCTCCGTCCCACTGTTCAAACAGCTCCTCCGAGTAATGGCTAACACACAGCGGTGGTGATTCCCGACAGGACCGGGGGATTTTCTTCTTTCTCACGGCGAACATATGTACTGGGAGTCGGGGAGAGCAGTCTCTCGACCCGGCTTTATTTTATCAGACATAGGAGGGTATGTCTGCAAGTTCATTTATAAGGAAAACAATGAGAGAAAAGGGGGGATACATAATCTACCCCCTACCTACCCCTCTTCTTTTGTCAGAGGAATTATTAAGAGCAGTAACTCCATCAACCTGCTTGTGTCTGATTAGTCTCCATTTGTCGTGTGATTGTAGTAAATAGTGATTAATTAACGTCTATAACCTGACTGTGTACCTCAAACCAGTAAGGACTGGCTGCATAACTGTTTAATATCACAGCAGGTTTTCTAAAATAGGAGTAGTATTTTTAAAATGGCTTTATATGGGTCTGGGTGGGTTATATTTGTTGCTACATAAAGCTTCAACCAGTACAACTAACCTTTCCTGTATTGGGCTTCACCAAGTTAACAATGGGAATTTCCCTCACAAGAATTTCAATGATGTGGTTTTCTGGCCTTCATTTTTGTAAAAACAAAACAAGAAAAACTGTCTTTTTATCTGTTTAACTCATAGGTGATGCAACAAATCAGCTGACTGACTCCCACTAAAAACTTAACCATGCCTTGCCCAAAGGTACAAAAGTTTCATTTTCATAAGCAGGTTTTGGTCGCCCCCTTGTGGAAATAAAATGTACATCTCTCTCTTTCTGAGTTTCTCTTTCAGATTGGTACATTTCCATTTAGATTTTCGGAGGAACATGTTTGTGAAAGGTATAATTTTCTGATCAGATCATGTTTAGTTTTTTTTAAAAAAAAACAAAAACAAAAAAAAACCTGTCCTATCTATTTAACTTGAGAACAAATCATGCACAACATGGCTTCAAGCTCAACACAATACACACATGTGCAAAATCTTTTTAAAAAACAAACTGCCTATTTATTTTACTGTCATGTATATATTCTACTGTGTTTATTTTTGTATTTAGTTCAAAATTACTGTTGTATTTATTGTGTTTATCTTTCTTTACTTTTAATTAGTATATTTATTTCAACTATTTTTTAATTCTTGATGGAGCATCTCCAAAGTTTCTCACTCAATTGTACATAGATAGATAGATAGATAGATAGATAGATAGATAGATAGATAGATAGATAGAATATGTACAGTGAAAAGAATCCAATAAAATAAGAATAGAAAATGTATGTATTTATTTATTTATTTATTTATTCGAACAGGTTAAAAGAAAATAAATAATATACAACGTACTTTAGGCAGATACCAAGGTAACACCAACTTAGACAATTCTGTATCAAAATAAGTAATCAAACCCTCTTCGAAAGGGTGTAGGAGTAAGTTAATAAACTTATCTAGTCCTACCCCTTTGTCATCATATAATTCAATCCATCACAACAAGTGTAAATAATCAAAATAGTATGAACAACAAGCAGAACAATAAATAATAAATACCCAATGTACAAGTTATGAAATGAGCAAAAACTAAATGTAATAATTATTGAAATGTGCAAAAACCAAATGTGCGGATCTGTTGTATGTGCAAAAACAGAATGAACTTGACTTGTCATCATAAACACATGAACATTCATCAAACTACCTGACAGCCTCCCACTTAAAACTTAGTCACACTTGGCCCAAGGCTGCAAAAAATCATTCTTCTGTTAGGTTTTCTTTTAAAGTAATTAGGAATGCTTTGGGTTTAGTTTACATCCGGGTCTATTAACACAATCATTCAATAGAAATAAACTTTAATTTGAGACACACTAAGACCCACTCTGTGTCGTAACCAGGTTTTGGTCTTCCCCCGTGGAGGACAATTTTAGTTTTGTTTTCACTTTCTTTCTCTGTGGTTTCTCCATTTACCAATATATGTATACAGATTTAAGAATAAGCCACTGTAAAGTAATACCTTTATACCTTTTTAAGTTCAATTTACACCTGAATAATATTTTCATTAAATGTATATGTACAAACACACAAAGAAGGCCAAAAAAAGCTTTACCTCACACTTGTAACTTTATTCCAGCTTAAATGAGCACAAAGGGGATTTCCCTGAGCCACAATCTCTCCTGTAAGATTGATTAACATTTTGTAGATTTAAATACTACCAAAACTGCTCTGTGTACTTTGTGTATATGTACTTTTAGAAGTGTGTTTACACTGCAACAGATGAACTACCCCCCCAAAAAATTCCCATATATACCCTCTGAATAAACTGGTGTGGTCAACATTATGAGAAGTTTTTTTTTGTTTGTTTTGCAGAAGCTGGACTTTCTTAAAACATTTAAAAAGATAATAGGCTACCACTAACTACCAAGCTAACAATTTGAATATTTAGATCCATCCCTTTTTATTTTTCGGTCAGGCTTTAAAATGACTTGAATATTCTTGTACTTTTTACTATGCTGTACTTAAGACGTTGTTTACATTACACAACTGTATGCAATTTTAAAATGATAATATTATTGGGGGGCTATTTGCTCATTATTGAGGATTTTGGTAAATAACAATAAAGCCCGTTCACACACCCTCTGTGTCTTTTACATGAAAAACCAGCAGCTGACGCCTGTAGTTTCACGAGTGGATAATAATGTTGCGTTCAGGGCCGCGGGGTTTCACGGTAATTACTCCGCTTCAATGGGTTTAGCCATGAGTCTCTAACCCGTGACGGTCATGAGGGGTTTTCTACCCCTCTCTGCTCTCTGAAACACGGAGGTAAAATATTTGAGGAGTGAAATAACTCAGAGCTCCCAGTTCTTCAGAGGAGGCATCCCAACCTGGGGAACTGTTCTCTGCAACCTAAATATCCAGTTTGGTAAGATAATGATCTGTTTCTCTTAAATATTTTCCAGGAAATGTTGCCCTAATATAATCAAAGTCTGTGATATTTGTTATTGAGCAAAGAGTTACTTTGAACCTGTTCAGATAATGACTGGTGCCTGTAGCATTGATTGAGTCTTTACATGCAGCAGGTGTTGCTAAATTAAATTAAAATAGTAAAGTGATCCAATGCTGCAAATTCCTGCCTTATAACTATTTACGATATTAAATAAAGGGATTTGGATGAAATGCCAGGATTGCAGTGAGCTATATAGGGAGATTCAGGACTGTCTGAACATAATCTTACCCTAAAATGTTAGTATGCACTATTTCCCACTGAAAGACTTCAGTGTGATGATAATTTCAAAGCATCATGGTGGTATAGACAGTTCTGCATTTTGTTGGTCACAGGTTGTCTGAAAATGTGTTTTCTAGACAAAGGCATAAGACAAATGTTCAATACAAAGGAGTGGTTTGACACCTGACCTAAGAGTCTAGTACTGAGTATTATATAGATTCCTGAAATTAATTTACAAAATGGAAATCACTGTTGTTTGAATCACTTAAAGAAAACATGCATATATACCACTGTTTTTAAAAGTCACTGTGTTGCTATATTGTATTTGCTTGTTTATAAAATGATTTGCTGTTGACTTTCAGCTTGATGCTGTGTAATCGTACAGACGGGATGCCTCGTGGAGACTTCAACATTTATTTTGCCAGTGGCAGACGAGGATACGTCAGAGCTGAGGAGTACGTGTCTCTATTTAATCCTAAAATCAGGGGTGCTAATGAAGCTACTGCCACTCCTACCCTTAAACAGTGGTTGTGTACTCCCATAGGCCTGCTGGTCTACATATGATTATTTTATTTTTTAAATAGATAGTGGTGTTATGGAGAATATGGTCAAACACACGTGAAGTAATGCTGTAGTTAAATGCCTACAACTAATGCTTTTGTCTCTGTCTGCATGTAAATTGTGTGGTGTGTGTGTCACAGGGCAGTGGGTATAGCTCTGCTGGTGATCATCCTTGCAGCGCTCCTCATCCTGGGCTGCTGGTACTTTAAGAAAAGGAGTGGCTACAAATTAATCAGAGTGAGACCAGAACACTCCACACACTGAAGCATTATTCCTCACATTTTATTAAAGCACTAATTTGTGCAATTTTCCTAATAAAGACAAGTGTTTAATTTAATATATTCATCATGCTTCATGTTTGATGACAATAAAAGCATTGTAATGTCTGTGTAAAGTTGTTGCTATAAACCCATCTTCACACTTCAGTTGTGGTATACCCATGATGAATTCAAATCTGAATTCCAACCTATTTCCTGGATCTGTTTCGTTTTGTGTATTTTTCCTCACACACCTGTCTCTTATCTGCAGACACCCAGAGCAGGTTCACCAGGTTACACAGGAGGGCAGTACTCAGAGGCAGGACCTTCAGCAGATAACAAGATGGCTCTCACCGACTTTGGCAGCTTCCGATCTGTGGTGAGGAATAAGCACTTACCCCATGACTGATTTAACTGCACTTCCAACTTATCTCCTTGTGTCTGACTAAAGTATTTTTTAAATTTCACTGGTCAACAGTTAGACAGATGGGATGTGGTAGTAATCTTTCTTCAGTTGCTTAATTTATATAAACCATTTTAAGTGTGTTCATCAACCATTATGAAATATACTAAGACTTTAGATGTGCAACCTGACATTTAAGACACAGGGCGCTTGTTTACCACAAAGCCTTAGAGGCCTGAACAGAGTGTAGAGCACGTGAACCTCATACAGTAGATGCCTTAAGGAGAGATTATTGTGTCACCAGACCTGGGGTGAGCAGTAAAATGTTCATTCCCAATCAACGGTATGTGTATCCATGCACTCAGGAAACGTGAAAGGAGGAGCACACTCTTTCCAGATGTGATGAATGTAAAATATTTTTGTATTTGATTGAATTATGTATCTTTAAAGGGGTCAACTTTGGCTGCACCTTTCAATTGTGTACAAGATATTACATGAGAATATTAATATAACACTATTACAGTTTAATTTTGGTGCATTTGTCCCACTCCTCTCTAGGTTCCTAATGCTCCTCCTGCCTATGAAAAGATTTCTTCAGGGCCACTGCCTCCTCCTTATACCCCCTGAGGAACCTCTGGAGAAGATGGACAGATGTCTACAGAAGAACTGAAAATACTGAAGAACAAACTGTAAACACTGATATGTTGTAATCTGATGTCACTATCAATATTGTTCCTAATGCTTTGTAGCTAAATATACCAATAGGCCAAACTACTGTCTCTCTCACTTTGTTAAATTGTTAATGTCAATAAACCCAAGTTATGTACTGTAGCTAGTTTTAATAAACACGTGTGCACAAGGAAGCAGCTCAAACACACTTGTTCGGGACAGTTGCATTGTTTATTTCCATGCAGTAACGTCCACAATTGTTCAATGAAAACGTACCTAGTAAATATTTTTGAAAAATCTATATGATAAAAATAAATAAATGTGACTTCAAAACATTTATATGGGCTCAAACACGTAGTACAAATTCATGTATTTGTTCATTTATACTTCTAAAAAGTAAAATGTAGTTTCCAAACATTTACTAGTTTAAAAAGATGATATGACAGACTGGATGCAGACAGTGGCATTTCTTTTCAAACTGACAGAATAGCAAGTTGTAATGGTGGGTAGTAAACCAATTAACATTTCTTAAAACAGTTTCTAGTGGCATTGGAAAGTTAAACTGCAAAAGCAAGACTTGAAATGTATTTTATTTACTAACTTTATTGATTTGTTATAGCAGTTGTAATTACTGGCCATGAAGTAAAATTAAGGAAAGTCAAGAGTCTATAACATTCAACTGAGCGTAACCACAGTAGGTTCCACTTGAGAAACTCATAACAGTATGTTTGATTGAGCAAATGTACATGTAAGATAATCTAGGATAAACACCTACTGTATCCTAAATGTAACTTGTGAGTCAAACTATAGCTGGTTCTTTAACTAACTCCAGGATTATTACAACCAACCGATATAAGCCCTGCTGAAACTAAGCAGCTGAGCAGTGATGTCTGAGCCCTCACATTTCTGGCACAGTCCTGTTAAATTGGTTCACTTTGTGTCTGCCTGTGTAGGCTGAAAAGAGGAATCATGTGTTTGTAGTGCTCCAGTGGAACTGTTGGAGGAAATCACCAGTGCATCCAGAGGTTTGGGGCAGGCTGTCAGCTCTGCTGGATTGACCTGACACTGAAGAGTGCTCAAAACAGCACCATCAGGACTAATTAGCAGCTTGGATGCAATATTGGTATGCATACCCAAGGCTGAGGTCTGCAGAGAGTGTTTTCCAAGTGCTTGATGGGTCAACACAACAGGTGTTTGGATAGCGTTGTTTGCCTTCAGTGGTGTGACTGGTTGAGCTGGAGTGATTATTACAGTGCTGCTGGATGGAGGTGCGATCCCCATCGGTGCCGTTTCAAAGGTATTGACAGTGCTTCCAATTGGTGGAACAGTGGCAATGGGCAGTGTCTGCATCCTAGACACTGCACTCACAATTGGTGGGACGGCCACTGTTGGCAATACTTGCGTCCGTGTGCCTGCAAGCACTGGTTGTATGAGTGGTGCCTGTTTCTTGATTGATGTGTTACCCAGTTCTGTGTGCACTAAAGCTTGTGGTTGAGCAGTGGAGGGTGCTGCAAATCTAACAGGTGTCTGTTGGGGCTGTATGCCTGGGCCCAGCGTTGTCACTGCAACCGCCTGCTGGGCATGAGGAGAACAATGCAAAGCTGGTGTGCCTGCTACAACAGGAACTGCGGCTGGGGAGAGGGGAGTAATAACTGGTGTGACAGGGCTAGGCAGGGCAGTAGCTGAGGGGCTGGGTAATACAGGCAAGGAAGGTCCTGACAATCTGGACAAGGGAGGTGTTAGAGCAGGTGAAATGGTGGATGAACATTCAGCATGTGTGGGTGTACCAGCAGCTAATCTGACTGAAGGCAGTGATGAACCGAGAGCAGGGGCGCTGGTGGCCACTGGGGCAACTAGGGGAGGTACACTGCCTAACTGTGGCAGAGATGGAACCAAAGTGGATGTACCTACAGGAGCTAATGGAACATTAGCTGCCTGTGCAGGTGGAAACCTAGAAAGGGCTGACACTACATTTGTTTTACAGGGTAACAATGTTGAGCCCAAGCCAGGTGTTCCCGTTAGTCTGACTGGCATGACATTAGGAGTGGTTGAAATCAATGACACACCCCCAGCAGGTGTGCAAGCTACAAAAGGGGAACTTACAGCTGGGACACCAGGCAGCCTGGCTGGGGATTGGGGTAAAACTGGTGTGTAAGGGGCACCAGTGGTATGGCTTGCCTCTTGGGAAGGTACTAATGCTCTGGTGCTGGTAGCACTGGCAGTAGGCACTTGCTGTGGTGCAGGATTTGAGATGATAAGGACGTGGCTGCCTGGGCCCAAACCCTGGGGAGGGACCACAAAGCGTGCATTATTAAGAAGAATTTGTGTGCCGGCAGCAAGGGGCGTAGAGGTGTTGATGACTATCCTCTGCTGGATTGTCCCAGTAGCAGAGGTAGTGAATGGGGTGCAGGTGGTTGGTACAGAGCAAAAGGGAGTTTGGGTTTTATTGCAAAGAAGTTGAGAGGAAGATAAAGAGGAGGCGGGTTCATCACTAAAGCCAGGTTGGGTATATGAGAGCTGACGTTCAGAGGTGGGTGTGGAGGTTTGGACCAGGCTACTCTCCACGGTAGTAGTAACCTGAGCAGGAGAGCTGTTGGACAATATACTTCCAGG
Organism: Pseudochromis fuscus; assembly: GCA_900323345.1. Classification (NCBI taxonomy): domain Eukaryota; kingdom Metazoa; phylum Chordata; class Actinopteri; family Pseudochromidae; genus Pseudochromis; species Pseudochromis fuscus. The sequence continues at coordinate 7,792 of OOFC01014132.1, forward strand.
CAAACCAAGGTCCATCTTGTTCATGTTGCCTGCAGGTAGAGTGGCAGCAGTAGATGTGGTCGTAGAACCACTTGCTTGGGAGTTCAGTGAGATACCCTGGGGCTGAGAGTTGGTAGTCAGAGAACCGTATGAGGTGAGCTGGGGAAAACAATGTGTGGTGGTGCTCAAACTTGCTATTGGGTTTTGTCCGGTAGTAGTAGCTGATGGACAGCATGTAACTGAGACAGACGACACCGGTGTGCCTTTAGAAGGAGAATGCGACAGGGCACCAATAGTCTGTCCAATAGTTGTCATCTTCCCTGACAACTGGATTTGAACCCCTGTGAGAGATAATAAAGATATTTTATTCAATAGCTCATCATTGGTAATAGGACAATTTTTGAGGTTTGAGGATTTCAAACGATATTTAAGTTCAGCATGAATGTTTGTGAAATTCTTTTCCCCTGTGATGAACAAGGCTCTGCACTAACATTTATCTTGAAAGTAGACAACACGTGTCTTAACAACAGATTATCTGAAAAACTGCCAGTTATTGAGCTGAAAGTCTTCTGTTATTATTTAGTATTTTTGCATTAATGTACTTCAGCATCATAGACAGAACCAGTACAAACCTGTACTGCACATAATTTATACCCCACCAATGATGAGAACCAAAAAAACACACTTATTAATTATAGCCTAATGTAATATAATGCAACACTGGATACCGTGGACTCCAAAAAACACCATTCTTCATTTCTCCAACAACATTATAATGTCTATTGTGGCATTGTTGAACATTTTGCAGACTGAATCAAACACAACACAGAGCAGACATTAAGAGAACTCTTGTAAAAGATCACTTCAAACAAACCCACCTGAGGGCATAGTGATGTTCTTAGCTTTGGTCTCTGAGCTGGCACTGCCAACAGGCTGGTCTGGACTTAATCCCATCCTCAGAGTCTGAGTTGATAAAGAAGTGGCCAGTGCCTGTCCACTTGGCCCTGTTACCACTGCCTGCTTAGGAATGCTTCCCATGAAAGTGGTGGATGATGTCACTGTGGGTTGACTGATGAACATGACTCTTGAACTGGAAACTGATTTTGTGGAGGAGGGTGTGCCTTTGGATAAGGCCGTGCCTTTGGATAAGGCCACATTTGAGGCAGAGGAAGAAGATGGAGTTACCAGGATGAATTTGGTAACTTGAGATCTGTCATCTGTACTGGCTCGTTTCACACCAGTCTTGCTGATGAACTCTGATGTGAGAACTTGGGGAACGCCAGAACTACTCAGTGATGGGACAACAGTGTTTTTAACTACTGAAGCTTGAAAATGAGAACCAGAAGACGCAGTCTGTGCTAGCTGGGAAAGCTTTGTTGCAACTGAAGAACCAGCTGAGGTATTGGAGACGTGACTTAAAGCAACAGCGGTGCCTACAGTCTGGCTTTGTGGGCTTGTTACGGGAATGCTACCAGGGACTGCAGGGAGCCCAAGATTTGTGACAGCGGAAGGGGGCTTTAATACTGCAGGAACTTGCTTCTGGGTTTGAGCCAGTGACAAACTTGTGATTGCTGGGGCAGTGGAAGGGGAAATCTGAGAGGAAGCAGGAGATACAGCTGGTGATGTCTTAGATACAAGAAAGGCTTTAAATTGAGGTGAAATGGTGATGACTGGACTTGTGGGAAAAGAGCCAAGTGCATTCTGGTCTGAGGATGTCTGGACTTTAACAATGCCTGTGTTGCCTCCTCTGGTTGTTACCAGGATGGACTGTGAGTCACGGATACACACAGTCTTAAGCTCCTGTTTAGGGTCTGTGGGTTTAACAGACTCAGTAGAAAGTGCACTGGAAAGAGCTGTGACAGGTGAAGGGTTTGGTGTGACACCTTGTGGTGTGCTGGCTTGGACACTGCATATTTGTGTCCCCTTGAACCCTTCTGTGTGTAGGGCCCTTTGCTGTAGATGAGCAGAAACAAAAGGAGTCTTCACTGTCCTGGTATCTTTGAGGGGAGCAACTTGCTGAACAGGGATTCTGTTTTCAGGAATGCTGAACCCAGGCACATCGGTGGACATACATAAAGGACTGGTCACTTTAGAAACTGCAACCTGAATGTCCTTAGATTGTTGCTGATGTAAAGAGGACGCCTTTGCTTCAGTTTTGTGAATGAGAAGGTTAGAAGGCAGAATCACCACTTGCTGCATGATCTTCTCCCCAGTGTTCTGGTCCACGACAGGATGAACAGAGATCTTGATTGGACTGCTGCCGTCTTTCCTGACAAGCTGACCCAGTCCCTCAGGCACCTTGTAGACCACTTGGACAGGATTTTTAGGACTTTTTGGCACAGTCTGGGTTGGTTTGGCCTGTGGTGATTTAGGAAGACCTGCTGTCACAGTGGCCAATCCTGGCTGCCCAAGTACTTGTGTCTGCTGTGGTCCTTGTGCCTTCATTTGTTGCGAGTTCTGCTGAAAACAGGAGGGAGAACTTTGTGCTTTTGAAAGTTTTGTGTTAGCCATTGCAGAGGCAGACAGGGAGACCACAGACCCTTTGCTCTGTCCATCTACATTGTTAACAACTGGGCAATCAGCAGGTCGTTTCATTAAGGTCACTTTGTTTCCCACACTCTTAGCCAGCAGGGTGGGAATGGGTGTGTAGCCTTTAGGTAGTCCAATGGTGGGGTGGAGAATGGGGGATCTGTGTGACTCTGAAGTATGGGCTGGCTCTCTTGCAGCCCATGCTGCATCCCTGGATTGATTTGATGGGATCAGTTCAGATCTTGAATGTGGCCTGGAATCGGCAGAGACAATATGACTGCTAAGAGTCTGATCTCTTGGCACCAGATTGATGCCTTTCTCTGTACTGGCCAGAGGATGTTTTAGGTGGTTTGGAGATATGCAGGTCACTGTTTTTTCTCCAGCAGACTCAGCCACAAATTCTCTGGTTCTTGCTAAGAACATAATAGAAATATCTATTAGAGATGCATTGATACGTTAGCTTTGTTACTATCTATAGACAGGTAATGACATTCATTTCAGTCCATCTGGACACTACAGAACAGTGTAATGTAACTGCACTCTTCCTTTTATGACCAAGAAAAGAAATCAAATCTTACATTAAAACAACCAAAAGTTATATGTTGTGTTAAGTACTTCACCTCCACTCCAAAGCCCTCTGGGAACCATATGTTCTAGGTCTTCCTCTTCTGATCTTCTATAATGGTCTGAGGGTGAACACGCTTCTTTCCCCAGATCCCTCTCTTCATCATCTGCATCATCGTCGTCTGATGATGATGAGATACATTCCTCGCGCACAAAGTTATTGTACTCAGGGTGCTTCTTGAAATCATCAAATTCCTTCTTCAAACGAAGCCTGATTAGGAAGCAAAATAGGAGATATTAAAACAAAATATATTTTTATTACAGCAATAATGACATTACACAAAGACCTATTTCATACTATTGAACTATTAGTGTCAGGGTCAACTTTTGATAAAACAATATTATGTAATATTGACTTAGATTCAGGTTTTTTCAAGTGATTGTCTAAATGTCTAACCTGTTTCTTTGGTAGGCCTTCACAAGTTTGGGTTCCCAGGGTGAAAGCTCATTCAGTAGTCTGATTAGAGTACTATGAAGGTCTTTCACTGCTTCTCTCCTGTAATACCATCGACCCTGTCAATTCAAACACAAGGAAAAACTAAATGTGTTATATTCCCCACTAAATACAGAATGCTCGTGAGCCTTTGAGGGTATCGTCTCAACAGAACAATGGCTGTCACTTGCCAATCTCTTTTTAGTGCTCTCCAGGTCATCAAGCTCATCTTCTGTCTTACTGATCAGCTCTCGCAATTCCTCAAGATTGGTGCATACCAACTACATAGGAGAAAGAAAACAGAATAATGGCAAGGCTTACATCAACTCTATAAAAAGTTATAATAGAATTTTAAAGTTTCTCATTTATTGGAGTATAGGAATACATTGCATAAGAAATACAAGTGTATATATGAGTATGACACCTTGAATGATGGCTCAACTGGGGGTTCCTCTTTAACTTTCCTTGAACACTCAGGCTTTTTTCCTGTCAACAAGAGAAAGACAACAGTAACTGAACCAACACACTATTAGTGGAAAAAACAGCTTGACATAACACTACAAGAAACAACTGAACTGCCATCAACAAGGTTTTTCTCACCTGTTTTATGTTTTTTCTTCTTGTCTTTTCTCTGGATTGTTGTGGCAACTTTACGCACTGCAGACTTGGCAGCCTCAGCTGGGGATAGCTTCATCCTGTCCACATGCTGCAGCTGCTTGCGGTCTCCTTTCACCCTGAGCAGCTGTTCTCTCCCTCTCTTTTTCTTCCGCTTTTTTTTTTTTGTCCAGATTTTGTCATTCAACCTCTCTTCGCTTGAGTTTTGAGTGCTCTCAGACGACAACTGTGTTGCTAGTCTTGATGAACCACAGCAGCAGTCACGTTCTTCAAATTTAACATTACTAGTTTTGCTTTTGCAACATTTGGCACAGGAAGATCTTTGGTGTCCCTGACTGGGACTTATTTCCTCCATTTTCAGCCCCAGAGGTTTTGTTGGGGATGCCGGATCTGCCGAGCGAGCCGGGGATCTGCCTGTGTAGCTGTGCTCCCCTACATTCAGACAAGGATCTTGTGTTTCTGCTTTAATGGTGCGCTCTGAACCCAATGAGAAGCCCTGCTCCTGTTTTAAAGCGAGTCTCTTTGATTGATGCTGCACACCTAGAGTGTCGTCCTTCAATTTTCCACGTCCTCTGATGGGACTGTGTGTGAGCGATAAGGAGTTAGTACACATTTTTAATTCCAACTTAGAGTCTTCACAGGGGTCTCCATCAGAAGAACTTGACTCAGACACTTCTTCTTTCATCAGTGACCACGATTTAAACCCTTTGTCTTCCTCTCCATTTTTGTTTTCCTTTTTGAAAATCCCAAGTGTCTCCCCTGTGTCCATGGGGATGCCATAACATCCTCTGTCATTTATATCACCCTTATCCTTCGCTCCATCCGACCCTTCACCCTCTGTCCCTGGCTTCATTGCAACCCTTTTCACCCATACAGAAGGAAAAGGGAATGCTGGGGGCATACTGGGGCTCTGGCAATAGATCCTCAAATCTGCCCCACAGAAATGTGGAAAATGTATGTAAGCATTCTCTTTGCTGTCATAACCCAAAATAGACTCCCTACATTCATGGATGGGCTGGGCCAGCACAGCATCCTGCACATCCTTCTGTGTCTCGTACACATGATCACACAGCCCCTTCAGAAGCCACACTCGCTGATAGAAGGGCAACAAGTGAAATGGTCTCTCCTCCAAAGGACTCACCATCCCCAGGGTCCTGAAAAACTGCTGGCAAAGCCCTAGCTGTTCAGCTCGACCTGGCTGGTTATGGGAGGCACCGACAGCTCGATACCAGCCTGTGATGCGCTGCCTGAGCTCTGACTCCCAGCGGCGGTAAGGCAGAGCAGGCCGGCGGTGCAGAGTGGCCCTCCGCTGTGGGGGGGACAGTAGGGAAGACATGATTTTAGACAGGAGCAGACTGCAGCGGGGCATCAGCAAACAACGCTCCAGCTCAAAAAACACAATCTCGGGGAGATTCAGGGCGGTCTGAGCCAGGCAGAGAAAGTGCCCTATAGCAGGAAGTTCCCAAAGGGTGTCCACAGTCTGTGGAGAAGCTTGAGACAGCAAGCTCTGCTCCCACTCTTCTATCTCCTTGGCTGACATTTCTTCTGCCTCTTTCTTCTCAAGCTCACGTTGCCTGAAAAGACAGGGTATACTAGTGGTTTACCATCTATTGTACTTTTGTCCAAAATTTTAAAATCAACTTACAAACAGAAACTTTAAATTTCCTTTTTCAAAAACTCTACCTCTTTTCTTCTTTGGCCCTCTGTTGCTCTTCCATCCGTAGGGCCTGTACCATGACAGACTCATGCCCCCCAACAGTGATGGTAGTCAGGCTACGAGGCGCCAATCTTCTCCTTGTGGAGGTGCCCCCCGAGCTCCGTTCTTCCTCTGCACCAAAACGTCCTTTAGAAGTTACTGCCAAGGTTGTCTTTTCTCGCAGCGTTCTAGTTTGACAGATGGAGAAAAAACAACAAATGTGTCAAAATAACTAAAGTTGCTCAACAATAGCAGTCAACATTGATGAATGTGAACATCCAGTATATCCATATTACTGATGTAAACAAAAACCTACACAATTTCTGAAAGTAAGTTTTTGATGAATAAATGGGGTGATTGTGGGATCATAATTTGCTGCTACAGAGTCATGTTCTTTTATTATCAATAATAGGTTTAAAACCTTTTTTCACATTATAAACAAAACAGCAACTCAACAATACTTTATGATGCACATGACATAAAAAAAATCACCTTTTGGCCCTTTATTTCTCTTGTATAATAATTCAGACATCTGTCAGCTTAATGATCTGTGCAGCAGTGTAATTACATGATTTTTACCTGGATAGCAAAGTAAGCTTCTGCTCCAGCATGATTTCCAGCTTTTGAGCCTGTTTGGAGATCCAGTGGTCCACCCCATGGTATCGATAACAATTCTCCAACATCAGCCTGAAGTCTGCGACAAACTCTGTTATGGTCTCATATCCCTGGTTGATAAACTTCTCCTCCATCCTCCGCAAGCACATTGACTGCCTGAGCTGGGACTGTCCACGGCCCTTGACCCCTCCAATCCCATGCTGGGCTTCTTGATGGCCAATGGGATGGAGAAATGGGTTGGTGATCCCTTTGTGCTTGTCCAAGAGAAAGCCTGTGAATATCCTATAAGCTTGCTGGACCTCATAATTCATATCCTCTTCAAAGCTATTGCTGTTGGTGGAAATGCAAACCTCAGGCAGTGAAAGGTCACTGTTAGAAAACTCTGACATGCCATCGTTGCTCAAAGCAAGGTGGTTGCTCTCAGCAGTGATTTCTCCACTGTCACCAGGACAGTGTAACGTTACCAGAGTCTCGGCTACACAGGTGCCATTACTGAGCCCATCTTTACTTAGAACCAGGTCAGTGTCTTCGGTGCTGCTGCCCACCCATTTGGATTGTGAAGACATGAGGTTAGAGCCAGGCTGCAGGGCTGCTGAGTCTTGGTCAGCCACAGTCAGGTCTTGGTTGTGGAACAACGGTTGGCTACAAGCTGCTGTGATTTGGTCTGACATGTTCTCCTCATCCATGGCACAGGCACCTGAAGTGGGTAACAGGTGTCGCCTATTGTGAGCTTTACATTGCAAAACAACTGGACCAAGACTAATAAACACCGCATACTAAGCATGTATGTCATTTAAATGAGTTGTACAAACCACACATAGCCATGCTAAGTTTGTTGTCATTATAATTTCTTCCATGACAGGAGGTCACATTATTAGAGACATATGATAAAACACGGGGATGCTTACTTCGTGCGATTGTCTCTAAATAACTAGTAGCTGAACTTACTTTATCTACCTGTCTGATCTTTGCAAACTTTTCCTTCCCCCTGTATCAATGGCTAGCTAGCCTGAAGTTAGCCGTTGGCGAGCTAGCTATAATGGTAGTTAAAACAACAGTGAGTAAACAAAGTTTGTCCGGCTCACTCGTGGAGAAATCTACACGTTCCGTATCCCAATCACGTGCAAAATAACAGCAAAACAAACTGACCCGAGGTAGAATGTGGTTGGTTCAACAACATACCTCGACGATTTCAGTGCGAGTCTACACACCGAGCAGCACAGCTCTCAGCGAGCTTAGCAGCCACGACAGCTCGCTAGCTGGACTAGCTTGCTATTGTCTCCAACCTGGGGCCTGCAATTGCTGCGTTCGCTGTCCATAGTAAAACATTTCGGGGCAATTAAATGTCCAGCAGATAAAAAGTTAAGCAGGCATATCATGTCGTCATCGCGCGGAATGATGTCAGTGACATCAAGATGGCTAATGGAGCGTTAGCCAATGTAACACTAGCTGATTGTCTGACAATGCATAACAGTTCATTATCACTAGCTATCCAGCTAACCAGCTCGGTGTTCAAGTTGACAGCCACTTTGTGACCCGTAAAAATGTATACGTTCACTTTAGAGGCAGAGTTGCACTATGGGTCGGGTATATTCTGGACGCTGTGAGGGTACAAAAAGCTAGTATCTGACTACTCTGGGTTGCTACCGAACCGTCCACTTCCACCCTGCGTGCACCCGATGCAAATGTGCGCAGTCTGACGTAGCTAGCTGGTTCCGTGTCACACCGGACTGTTGTTTTGATTTTGGAGAAGCAAACGCTGACAGACGCACTCATTTTACACTGTATTATTATGCACATTGTGTATATGTCTACCGTTGTCTCTAAGGATGAGCACATGGAGATGACTGTCATTCAAAAGATTAAAGATAATATGCACGTGTCGGCGAAGTTACTGTGCACAACAACAACAAACAGCATCACACTCTTGAAACACCCATTCATAAAATGTCCACTAAAGCGTCATTCAATGAGCTACAGGAGACACAGACGACACTGTTCGATGTAAAGTGTAAACTTGAGCAGCACAGATGTGCCATGTTTAACCACTAGATGTCGCTAGTCACTAACAGCTTGTACCCACCAGGACAACCAGTGAGGCGTGCCCTTTTTTTTAGCTTCTCAGGTTAGTTTGTTTGACGCACCCCCATTACAAAAAATCCCCATTACATGCCTAATCTGTTTTTGCCATGCTTTAAGTTAATGTTTGTTAATCGTAGAACACAAACCAGGATTTGCGGCTTGCCAAAAAGAATGACATTCCTGACAGACAAATAGCAGGGCAGGGGAGACCCACACAGGTATTTGGATGGATACATGGAGGCCCAAACTGCTGGAGATTGAGGCTGGGATGTGTGCAGGGATTAGAGTTGTTGACTGATATGTTAAAGCTGTGCCTCTGAATTTATTTAGCACAAGTTGTTACACAACTGCTACATATTAAAGATACAACAACAAAAATAACATGTAGCTTCCTGTACAGCAGCTCCTGTACTGAGTGACAGTGGCTTATGTGAGACATGGAGGAGGTCTCCAGCTGGGACAATTGTTAATTAAGCAATTATGCCACCAGGGGATCAAGCTTTACAGTGATTTCAGCTCAGCTGAAGAGGTATTTGTCAGGCAAAGGGTTTCCGGGCCAGTATAAGGCCTTCTTTTTGATACAAAATGATGCAAATACAGAACAAAAAGTAGAAAAATTATGTGCACAGCTTCCTCAATAATGAAGGACCCCAGGGGGAGGCTTTAGGTGGCTTCTACTGTATGTGTTGCAAAATGTGCTTCTACATAGCTGTATTATAATTGCCTTTTATGTCATTGTGGTATAGGTTGCAGAGTAATGCATATTGGGTTTATTTTTCAACCATGTAACGAATGTATTTTGCCCCTATATGCCCTTAAATCGTTTGGAAACACGAAGCAGCAGGATAACTGTAACCCAGTAACCCAGTGTAAAGATTTTGTACAAATCAGACCAATGTCTTTCTTATTACAGCTCCAGAAACATAAGATAAATGGGCTGCATTGGAAAAGGTTAAAGAAATCGGAGACTTGGTCCGTAGTCTATTGGAGAATATCCAAGTATTGTACATACACACTACCCAATCTGTCATTTCTGCCCATGGTGTGGCTTAATCAGACCCAGAGGTGGAAGAACTGTTTTGAGCTTTCTTGCAGGCCACAGCATAACAACACTCCACTTGCATTACATTCAAATACTAAAATACTAATCCATCTGTGATCTGACCATGCGTTTATCTGAAGTGAGGGTCCTGATTTAGGGGGGAATGGTTTTCTGTATTAACAGATACACATCACATATAGAAACAATTTTCCCCAACACATTTTCAAACAGTTTTTTTTACGTTATTTTATTACTAATTTAAATGACTGGGTTTTGGGTTTGTAGAGTTATCCTATAAATCACCCAATCAAAATGTAACTGGTTTATTAGTCTATTCTAATTGTGATTGTATATAGCCATGTTGTAATTGGCTGATTTGTAGCAATGTCATAATTTGCAAATTCATAGCTGAAATCCGATTTCTTAGTTTGTAGTGTACTCTGATTGGCTGGTTTGTAGCCATGTTTTAATTGGTTGGTTTGTAACTATGTCTTGATTGGTTGGTTGCTCTATAGCTACATTGTGATGATTGGTTTGTAGTTGTACTCTGATTAACTCTTTTGTAGCTGTTTTGATTCACTGGTTTGTAGCCATACTTTGATTGTGTGATTTGTCATTGTATCCTGATCGGCTGGTTTGTTGTTGTATTGTAATTGACTGGTTTATGCTCTTTAATTGCTGGCTGGCATAACTAACCATGTCCCTAAATCTTCCTGTTTTTTCAGCCTAATATCTACTTATTTATGATTTTTTTTCTCACATGAACCACCCGATCACTGAGAAGAAGGGTTGACTTCAGCTAATGACCTCAGAATGACGTGGAAAAAAATTTATTGACAGTATTTCATGAATGAAATGATGACTTTTTCAAATTGAAGAATATTGAAGTCTGATTAGATTAGATTTTTGTAGTCAGCATCTAGGGGCCATCAGAAGTATTGCACTTTTTTTTGCATATCCACATTGGCCTCATTTTTGAGGCTCCTCTTTCTTCATACATTTCAATACAGTTTATGGATTTCAACCAGCAACTCAAATGTTAAAAACTATAAAAGATATTTTAAAAAAATCTGAATAAAACCTTAACAGTTGAAAGTGCTGTGGCCCGTCAAAAGGTTAAATGGTGTCTGTAGCTGAAGAGTCTGCTGAAGAAAATTTTAACATTCACTTAAATGTGTGCAGAAGTACCCTTAAAAATGTAGAAGAATAAAGATTTTGGTCACTGTGGTGCAAACCCTTCCTCAGTATTCACACAATGCTGAGCGTACAGTACTATTACAAATTCGACTTTTGGGCCACACAATAAGCAATGAAGTTAAAATTCACACACAGTTCACAGTTTATTCCCTACATTAAAAGGAGAGCTGCGCCTTTAACTGCACACTGTCCTCGCTTTAACGTTACTTCGCGAGATTTGCTTGGCGCCGCGACCTCATGTGAGACACCTCCTGCGCGAGTCAGTCCGACGTTACCTCTGCAGAGGAAAACGCAATGGAGCCCTGAAAATTTTTCATTTGTATTTTGCTTTGACCCTGGAAAAAACCTTATCCGACACACTGCTTTATCTGCTATTTATTTCGAGGCATAACAAGGGCGGTGCAACGATGTGGATCCAGGTTCGTACCATAGACGGGAAGGAGACGCGAACCGTTGAGGATCTTTCTAGATTGACTAAAATTGAGTCTTTACGGTTGAAAATACAAGACATCTTCAATGTAAGCCCCCAACAGCAGCGCCTCTTCTACCGAGGGAAGCAGGTAAACCCATTTTTTATGTCTCTCTGTCATGCAACAGCCAGTTTTTTGACGCTCGGCAGGGTCGGAGGGGCTGCTGGAGACTGAGTGGTCCTCTGGTGTTGTAGTCGTTTCGGACCCATGCGAGCTTCCTGTTTTGATAGGAATTCGCCAATAGTTCTTGCGCAAGAGTCCGGGGGTACGCGGTGTGCCACCCTCCGTGGGGGGAAAACGTGGATGCACGGGGGGCTTTCTGTGGATCTTTGTATAGGAAACATTGTTTGTGTTGGTGCTGAGGAGAGCCGCATGCAACAAATGTCCCAGCGCCGTAGAAGACATGTTTGTTTACATTGCAGCGGAGAGAGAATAGAGAACATCGCCCTCTGTTTTCCACATGTACAACAAAGTAGTGCAGTGCAAACAACAACAGCTCGCATCACTCACCGATGTGCACTTGTTTAACCCATTTTACGGCAGCTTGATTTCACACGTGTCCCCTACATATCTAATCACACATTACTGTTTTGTCTTCAGTTGTTTGGAAACTGTGCTGAGGCCATAAGAAGGAATGTAGTGCATGTAGTGTGTTACAGTTGTTTTAATAGTAATTATAGTGGGTAGGGGTCTTGTAGGACCACGTGCCTTTGCATCAGTGTTTACACACACTGTAGAGTGAGGACAGACAGGGCTGTCTGCTGTGTAGATAACTAACTGTGCTGTCAGTATTGTGCAGATATGGTTTCACTCTGGTGATTGACATGGATTTATAACTCTAGAGTCATATCATTTTCATTTGTATTTAATAACCATTTAAATATAACCATCATAACAATGAAATATTGTTATTAGATATGCATAATCAAAATGACCTATTTAAAAAGTTACTTTTTATCTCTCAATGTCACTATAAACCAAACCAAAAATTAGGCGACATTCTTTAATGTGCTTGCAGATTGCAGGACCATCTTTATGCCTTTTTGGTTACAACAACAATGTAGTCTGTAAAATATTCAAGATTTTACACCGAGCTAATATTAGATATTGCCTGATATATGAGTCAGAATTATCTAGACTTTCACCTTTGCCTTGGCTTTGATTATTAATGTCTTTAACCATCCTACAATATGACCCTATACATCAAATTTGAATTGAGCAGCGTTAAGGGAAACTGGTGCAAGAACAGTAATAATTGTCCAAGACTAATTTGGGAGTAAAACAGCATCTCTTATTGCTACAGTAAGGCAGGGAAATTTAGATATTTGGCCTTGGCTTGTAATTCCTCACACACATCTTACAGTGAACATATGTTAGTGTATAATACTTTCTTCTGCATGTTGATTGAAGAAAGTGTATTGTCAATAAGCGGCAGCAGTTATGAAAGATGATGAAAACTGTTATCTGCTGCCCTGAGATGGACGTCTATGTGTGTCATGGTGGATGGCCTTATGTAGCGTCAAGCCTCAAAGCCTCTGGTGCACTTTTGGAATACATGCATGCATATTTTGTGATCTACCACACACATAGTCAAAGGAGTACAAGCAAACAGTATTTGAGGAATATATGTTCAGTATATGCCCAATATGTGAGTTTGGTGTTAAATACGTGAACAGATAATACATAAAAGAATAAAAATATGAAAGACAGACTGGCCCACGATATCTTAATGTGTACAATGTGCGAAAGATTAGTGACTGTCTGTAACAATCAGTGATAAGCATAGGATGCTTGCTGCTGGCAGGACACCGGTGCCGTGATTTATTCAGAATTTTAGCATAACATTACAAAGCTGATATTAACACAGTATGACTCAGCCCGGCAGATAAGCCCTCAGGAAGCAAACAGCCTACATGAAATGTTGATCTCACTTTGTTTACATTCAGTCACACTTTCCTTCATTTATATGTGTCAGACTGTATTGTATTGTCTAACCTGCTTCCTGTTGTGTAATTAAATGATAATGACGACATTGGATTCTGAGTCAGACTTGCTAAGATGGGTTGATTTTCCTTTTCTGTTTATGTGCTGTATATACTACATGAGATTAAGAAAAAAAATACTTCCAGGACTGTTTTGATACATTCATAGAAAGACTTAAATGCCTAAAATGCTGTTGCACACACCTCTTAATGACAAACCAATATGGTAAAAAGTGACCATAGATATTTGGTGGAGTAGTTTTACACCTTTTGCACACATACTAGCTTTGGCCAGAGAACTAATTTCAATGTTCTGAGCACTTTTCCTAAAAATCAACAAAACCTTGCAACTTGTGTTCATGAGTCACAAAGTAAAAGAGCTCCTCTCTTAATGTAAGAATTTAATTAGCAGTAGTGGCTACTATGTAGGTACATTACATTGTGTTTATTGATAACCAGTCAACTGTCTTATTGGAAATGTTATGGACTGTCGTTGTAGTCGTGTGCAAGAGCTCGGCCTGTGCAGTGACTCCTGTGCTTCCTTCATTTCACTGGAAAATAAGTAGGGAGCGTTGATTAGGGGATTTCCATGTGTTAAGTAATGCATGGAATGAGCCAGTGACTCGCAGCGTACACTAGCTAGTGCCCTTACATGCACAGTGGTGCCTGCGCTCTGTTAGGATTTAGACTTGTAGCAGAGCAACTCAGTCTAATTCTCTTTTCAAAATGGCGTCTTGTTTTTCCCTCCAGCTCACTGCTCACGCTGCCTCACCAGTTCAAAGTCATGCTTGCCCTTCAGTCGGAAGGGTCTTAAGCCCGAAGCCACACAACTTTGCCTCAGTGGTTTTTTTTTTTTAATGTTTTATTTTTCCAGTTTGGCCAAGCACTCCTTGTTGTGTCTCTGTTTCACTTTGTACGTCTCTTGTCACTCACACTCGCAAGCAGGCTCACACACACCTTCCACGGGCCATGCGGCCTTTTCTTGCTCTGCGCCCACACTCACTTTTTGCAGCACTCTTCACATTTAATTATTTTAAAAGAGGTTTGGCTTTTTTCATTAAGTGTTTTAAAGCTCAGTTTGTGTTGCGTCTGTAAGGCTGAAGTTCACTCTGTTTTTTTTTTTTCCTTCCTTTTTGACAGAGGCAGCAACATGTTTCATGTTTAAATAGTTGGGCTGTTTTCCAGTGTTAGCTGCTGCCTATTGTTGGGCTGTAGTTATTGGCTTGCCCCCTCCACACAGACGGTTACTGTGACCTAGATATCGTTACGATTTGATTATACGTGGAATGGTGTTGTGACTCCTCGATTGATGGGTTTTTCTTTGGGTATTGCTAAGCTGTACAATTTCACAGGGAATTTCAAGGGAAGCGGGAGTTGGCTGCAGCCATGCATGCACACAGTCACACCCTTCTTCGACAGATAGGCTGGACAAAGAGCAAAGACAAAGAAAGGCACTAAACCTAGACTACAACTGCAGGCTTTCTAGCACACCCTCATGTTTTCACAGTTTTGCCACTCCTTCTTATTGTAGAAATTTGAGCTTGCATAGTGGTCAAATGTCCTACCTGTTAAATCCACTATAACACCTGCATTGTAAATACTAGAGGTCTCTACTTCTTTTTTTTTTATTTATTTCTAGCTCAGATTACCAGAAATATTCCACCTGCTGTTTGCTTCTTGGGTTTTGGATTCTTTGAACAGCAATAATAAAAATCGAACTGCATGATCAAATTGTAAATAAAAGCAAATTTGACACAGGATTGCATACTACTCTGCCTTCAAAATACAATGGCAGATTGTAATAAAAATCTCTACATTCTAATGTTCTCAGGTGGTACCAAAAACAATAATCTCAATCCTAATCAATAGAGAAACAAACAAATATGTAGACATCCAGGTATATTTTTACCTTTCAAATGAAGGTGGTAAAAAAGGACTGGCCCTTTAAAGTAAGTCACTTAGCAACTGGATTTCTGTTGTCACAATTAGATAACTCAGAATAAACGGTACTTATATGTGTTGCTCTGTGTTACTAATTCCTTGAAATGTTACACGATGTGCCCAAACTATCTTTGAATTGAGTTGAATGAACCACAGTTTGTGAATTAAAATGCTCCTTTTTGTATAGTGGGTGAAACATACTGCAGGAGCAACAACAACATCAAAAAAAACAACCTTTGTCACCTTTCCCGTAGTTTGTGCTGATGAACAGTGGATTTTTTGTTGTTGTTGTTGTTGTAAAGATTAAATGACTGTGGGCACAGTGAAGGATAAAAGATGGAAGCTTGTAGATGGCAGGCACACAGACACACCCCGTGTCATTGTTTTTGGTAATATGACCTATTTTGCTAAACTCCTTGCTAACATGGGCTGTGGGTGGAGGCAAGGAGAAATTGTGCAGGAGTGAAAGAGGTTTGGGCGGCCTGTCTGAGCCAAAAAAATAAAAATGAGGCTAATTTTTGCTCTGCTGTGAAATCTCGTCAGTAGCAGTCGTGGGGCTTGAGTTTCACACCTTCAAACATCCTTTTAATGACAAGATGCTGATAGTACATGTCTTGATTTCTTGGTCTGTTAATTTGATTCCACCTTTAGGTATGATCTCATTGGTATGCAGGTATAAATACTAAGCAGGTTGCTTAGTTACTTCAATGCCAAAGTGATTTCTGCAAGACCCTTATAGTAGGATACTGTGTGACAGCGTGTTGGCCCGATATTAAAAGATAATGCAGTATTACAGCCAAATCTTCCTCCACCCCCCAGATTTCTAATATTTAATAGGTATTATTGGCTGCAGATTCAAAACAAAATAAACAGATTAGTTTTATGACAGGAGATCAGATACAGAAAAGGCAGCATGGTTTAATGTCTAAGGAGTGGTCTGAGATGTTTTATAGCAGATACAGGCCTTTGTCTTGTCTTTGTTTGATGTTCTTTCTGACATTATACTTTAGATTTTCTTTGGTGACTGTCACGATAAGACAATTGTCTTTGTATTGAAATTCAACAGAGAAATTAGCCTTGTGAATAGGTGTTAATTTTATTCCACTCAACAATGTGATACACGCATAGTGTTTCCATGCCAAGTATTTTGGATTTTTTATTAATTTTTTTTATGAGAACTCCTCAAATCAAGTGTTTCTGGTCTGTCTAAAGCTTTGTCATGATGTGTACCGTGAACATTTCACCCGGTCACATAATGAAGATACCAGAACGTGTTTCCAATTTTTGCTGCATTATTTATTACGGGGGAGAAAATGTCATGTCCTTAGTCACAGACATCTTGTCCTCCGTGAATATACGAAGCTGTTTCCCAACATTTTCCCGTTTAGTTCTTTGTTTTGAGGATTATTCAGCCGAGTATGAGTGAAGTCAGGGCTGTAGCACCTCGCAGCGAGAGGCTGATCACACTGATGGTAATGAAGTCGCTGTGGAAAGCGGGTACAAAACAGCACAGATATCATTGATGGGCTTGGTGCAGAGCAAGAAATTCTACTGAATGTCTGACTGCGTGATTCTCCATCCATCTAACTTGTACTCGGTGAGGCTGCCTGCTGCATGTCCTGCCGGCGGTCTTATTGTCTGTTTAGGAAGCTTTGTGATTCTCTGTTTGTTTACCTCTCTTTTCCTAACGCTGTATCAAGTAGCAAAGACAGACAGACAGTGGAGGGTAGGCAATTACTGAGACTAAATCGAAAACCGAGCTTAGGCAGAAAGAGAGACAAAGAAATGCTGAAATAGACTACCACAGAAAGACAGACAGGTGAGTATAACAACCACTGTATGGCTGTGTTTGCACCAGTGCTCCTCTGATCTAAATTTCATGAGACTATTAAAAACAGGGAGCGATGGGGAAATTGTGCTTGCTCCCTCTACTGCTCTCTCCTGCCACACTTCCAACCGTCCTCCTCCTCCTCATTGTCAAACAACGAAGAAGAGAGAAGGGGAGCGTGAGCGAGAGTGGCGGCCATGCTAGTCTCTCCAGCACAATGGGCTTGTGGGGTTGAGGGCTGAAATGAATAGCTGATGTCTGTAATAAGTTGGCGTAGCCGCCGTAAGCTCCACTCCTGAGGCAGTAGCAGTACTGTATACTTAACAGTAGATCGGCTGTGGTAAAGGAGCAAACATGGGTTTCTAATGGGCCTTTGTTTTTTTTTTTGTTTGTTTTTTTTGAGAGAGAGAGAAAGAACCATTTTCTGAAACCCAAGCGCCGCCTGTACTGCCTGAAAGGGTCACGCTGATGATGATGGTGGTGGAGGTGGTGGGTTGGTGTCGACAGCGATTGTATATATGATTCAGAGCCATGG
>OOFC01014133.1:0-16736 GCA_900323345.1 Pseudochromis fuscus
GTGTGAGGCGACGATGGACCCCTGCTGTGGAGGGAGCGCATTAGGGAGACTCCCTTCCTGTGCCCGTCGTCTTTTTATCACTGCAGTGATGGCCTGAAAATTAGTATGTGATCACCGGAGAGATGGTGACAATATGGAGCACTTTGTGTGTCTGTTTTGTATTGTGTATATACGTGGATTTATCAGTGTGTCTACCCCTGTGTGTGTGTGTGTGTGTGTGTGTGTGTGTGATTGTTTACACAGCTGAGGTGGTGTGATGATGAGGTCCTTATGGAGCAGCCCAATTTCACAGACCATAGACCTGAGAAGGCTTTGGTGCCCATAAACCCATACAGTCTTCAAACACACACACATGCACACACGCGCACACACACACACTTTGTTTTGATCATCCTTACCCACACAGGTCTGATATAACCGGGATGAGAAGCTGTTTCTCAGTGAATTTGGTTTGTTTGAACATCTCACTGTGGGACTGTGGGAGGACAAAACCTGGTGAGATACTTCCATCCAGCACAGTGACAGTAACTTTTAATCTGCACTGTAACTGACATCCAAGTCTTAATAAAGTTTGCAGAGTGTAATGACAAAAATGTGTCATAATTCACCCTCTGATGTTCTGAATCATACCAGAGTATACATGTAACAGGCTGTACTAAAGGAGCCCATTGCTTTGATTTGATTTGATTTGATTTGATTGCCCAAGTTGCTGCGTTTTCTGCAACAGGAATTAGAAAAAGAATGAAAAAACCTTTAATAGATCACAAATTAGTCACTGAATATGTGTCAGATTACCACCAAATGATTACCAAATCAATTAACATTTCAACTGTGAAGTGTTTCTGCATGGCAGAATGGCATTTGGTTTTTAAAAACCTGATTTCCACTTGTGCCATTATTTGTAAAAATTTGATTGCAATGCTGAAAATTGTCCTCGATTTTAAAAAGAGGAAAACAGAAAATATCACCATCTCCAGTGAAGGCATGCAAACAGCTGTAAAAGCTGAAATTCTCCTGGGGGAAAAAACGTATTTTTTATTTTTGTGTGATTTTCTACCTATTTTAAAATCTTATAATTTAGACTTTCTACCATGTATTATTTATCTTTTTAATCCAGCTTGTCCATTGTAAGGACCATTCCAGTGTGACTGAATGTGTCTCAAGAGGATATGAATGATCATCAGTTTTAAAAGGGTATGATCTGTATTAGTACAAAACAAAAAGACTTCTCCCATGTGGAAAATAATTCCCTCTCACTCCTGCAGTGGTTGTATTTAACTCCTTCCACTGATTACTCACATAAACAGTGTTTGCAGCATTTGTGACACCAATTAAAACTAAGGCTTTAATTAAAGGAGGCAGGAATCCTCCACAGGGGACAAAAACAACAGGGCGACTGACATTAAGCACAAAAGCATATGTCTCTCATCAGTAATTATGATGTGACAACACACTGGCAGAACAGTGCAATATGCTGAATCCTGTTTCAGAAGATGCAGAATTTTCCAGACTGTTTATTTCCCTTAAACATCAGGACGGACTGAAAACATCATTTAGAGAGTAGATGTAAAATAAAAGTTCTCGCTTGGCTGGGAAGAGAATTTCAGTAATTTACCTGCTGTTATTTCAAAAATGTTTTTTTTTTATATCAAGTACCATTTGCTCAGAATAACACACTGACAAGGGGGTTCAAAGAACGTCATTCACTCTTACATACACGCACTTAGAGACATTATCACTCACTTGCCAACTACCCATTTGTCCTCACTGGTCTTCTTGTCTTCCATTTGTGCATTGAAAACACAACTCTTGAGACAGCGATGAGGCAGAAAGAGTGATAAGTGCTGCAGGAAAAGAACACATTAAGTCCAAGATTTGGCATCCTTGTGAGCTCTTCGCTGTTAGCGTCCAATTTTTTTAATCAGCGCTATTGTCCCAGCCCTGTCACACACATCAGGACAAGATGTACGTGTGAGGGAGTCTGTATTAGCACGTGAATTTTTTAAGATTCTTTTTGTAGTTTTAAAACTACATTCAAGAGACAATAGGACAGAATTCAGTGTATTTTTACAGCACAAATAACCATTAATTATAAATAAATAAGTAAACATGAGGTAAAATGTTACATTCAAAGACATGCATTTTACTATGATTTCTCACTGGCCACCAGAGACGTGAGTAAACAGCAAGTTTTTAATTGACTTATTGCTCAGAGAAGTTGCAATAGGATTTTTTTATGTACTTTACACCAACATCACAAATTCCACTAAAAAGAATTTAATGACTGAAGTAAGTTATTTGATGAACACTTTATTATATCTCCTCTTAAAATGAGAAGAACCAAAAACCAACCAAAAATCTCCATTTCTAAAAATGAAGTTTTAATTCTCAGTCCCTCAGTCTGGTAAAGAAAAAAACACAATCTCATCATCAGGTTTTCTCAATGTTCTCAAATAAGATTTTAATTTCTGACTTTTTCTCTGAATTCTTAGCGAAAGCGCCGTAATGACACAGATAGTGTAGTCGTGTTGAGGAAATGCAAAAGAATGCACCACACGCTTTGGCTGATAAAAGGCACAACCAAAGAGGGGTCAAGCTGTTTCTTGGCAGACAAAAGCTATTTCGAAAATCCATTAGTGACTCAATGCGCCATTATTATCGCGGGCTGCTTAAGCATACAATATCCTGGCTTTGACTTTTTTGTCTTCTTGGCATTTTCCTCTGAGGTGAGTTTCAAAATACCACATGAAACAGGAAAAGTGGAGAAGGAGAGGTTTCTTTAATGGAAAAAGCGGAGGTGGTAATAAAAAGCCATTTTTATGCCTCCGCTGAAATGACATCAAGTCCTTCCATTAGTTATCATGTCGGCTTTGTGGCGGGACATATTTTGGAGCTTGTAGAGTATTATGCAGCACGGCTACGTCTGTTTCTGGTGTGCCATAATCAGAGCCCCATAAAGGAAAATCAGATTTGACAAGTCTGAAATAGAGGGATACAAGGAGCCTGAAAATTCAGTTACAAAGAACAAGGCATTTATAGAGAAACATGGAAAATACAAAAAGATGTACAGAAACCAGAAAAGAGACTTTAGACACTGCACACAAGTAAGATCCTTATCTAATTTAACATATCTCCACCTGTATACCCACTCACTAACACACCTTTTGTTTCTTCCTCCTCAGTATTGACATCTTCTACTGAGATTATAGGAGCTAGATTTTTACTGTAGAGTCGACACAGATGTTTAAAAAGATCAAAAATGACATTAAAATGTATTTTCTCCCATGAGAGCCTGACATAAGTTTTTACATTTAGGTAAACAAGCGTTGATTTTTGAGTTAATTGGGCTGCGAGCTCCTAACATGCAACAAAAGTTCTCTAATCCTGACATGTTGATTCCTGTGAAGATTATAACAAGAGAGTCATCTGCTGTACAGTATGTGCACATTATTTAAAACTTGTGATAAAATTGACTCACTGGGAAGCAATTAAAAAATCAAGATTTTAGCATTTTTTTAACAGTTAACAGTAGCCAGACTGTTGGCCAAGCACTGTAACTTCTTGGAGTCTTACCATCGCTGTAAGACTGCCAGGCAGCCATTGCCTGGCAGAGCTATCGTCTGGCACATCCCCCCCATATAAACCCCTATGTGTTGTTTTTACACTTCAGGTTTTTTGTATAAATCAAACAAACAACATATAAAACATTAATCATTTAGCCTTAAAAGTGCTGATAGGTGGATTTTGATACCACTTGGAGGAAGGCTAGTTGTCCCCCACTTTTTCTACAGGAACCTTCATTTACCAGTCAGAAACATTATCGTCTCATCACAAGTTATCATGAATCAGTAAACATTCTTGTGTTACTAACATGCACAAAAATATTTGCACCTTTGGGAGTCATGTATTTGTCCATTGGGTGGGATTTTGGCCAAGCAGCCAAAAGAAATAAAGACTCTGCAGAGATCAGGGGAGATGAGGATTTGTGGGATAATTTGATGTTGATTTCTAAATGTATATAGAAATGGACAAAGCAACAGGACCTCAGTCAATTATTTTTTCCCCAAAGTGATTTTGATGTCCTTAGCTAAAGTACTTATTAGTGATCTGGTGGTCCATCTGAAAGCGATTTCATCATTCACTAGGCTTTAAAAAAAAGAAGAGTTATGGGCGTGATTAGTGTGATTGACAGATCTGATCTCCAATGACACCATATCTCTCTCCATATCCAAATATGGTCACTATTGGCCTCAAAAAAACCCAACATGGTGACTCTCAAATCCAAACACCTCAAAATGCAAGTCCACAAACCAACGGGTGATGCCACATTAGCTTCATCCATCCTACATACAGCCTATGGTTTCTAATAAATAATAATAATAATAATAATAATAGCATACGTTGGTTAGTAAAACTCTTCTATTGTTAATTGTTTTTAAGATCTCTACCTGAGTGATCTAATGCAGTACACATGTAAGATGTGGCAATGATGCCCATGGTTGGTGGTGCGTTCAAAGACAGAGGGAGTCACGGATGACTGGTCTGAGACAGTACGGGAGTGGAGGGGGAGTGGAGGGGGAGGGTTGAACTGGTGTTTCTGTATAATGGCTCATGCTGGAGCTATTTGTTTCGTGTGGGTAGAAGCTTATTAAAGGTGTGCCAGGCTCCCTCAGGACCCAGTGAGATTGGTGTTGCAAGGGGCCAATGCAGAAACACAGAAGACACAGGCTTCTGATTCTCACATACAAAGGCACCGTATCAAACACACACACACACTCACTCATACATGCACTCACTCAGGCAGGACCCTGTGGCATTGTCTAATCACACAGCCGCTATGTATTTCTGTGTAACTGTCTCAAAGGAGAAATCCATGCTGGGCTTAGTTCCCTGGTGAACGCCAACCCAATGTGTGCATGTGTCTTGATCATGTCTTGATCACAGCGGCAGGTGCTGTCACACAGAGGGATCAAAAAGGATCAAGTATCAAGAAGCTAGAGGACAGGTCAGGTTAGAAGAAATAACTGTAGGGAGAAGAGATGGAGAGAGTAAAAAGCAAAAAGAGAGGAGAAGAACAAAACCTGAACATGGAGACTTTGTTCAGTCTTGAAGCAGAAACTGAGGAAAGCACCTGTCAATTCAGCAGATATGTTTTTTGGGGTTTTTTTGGTGGAAAAACAGCCAAAAAGTGCAGGTTGTCAAGCTCGGGCACTTACTCGGCTCAAAATTGTTATCATCTATCTAGTTCAGGATGGATAAAAAAAATACACAAACAAACAAAACAGATATTGTAAAAAGATGCCACATGCATTCAGCTTGTGGACACACACCCACCCACACCCACGCACTACTAAAACACACTCACACAGCCAGACACAGTCAGACACAACCTCATTTCACTGCCCTGTGACACCAAATGGGATTTCTGTGTTTGAGCAGAGGGGGTCCAGTGGCTACAGAGGGACACATCGAGAGGTGAGGGCTTTATAATCGCTGATGCCAGATTGGATGTCAGCTGCAGCATAAGTGACTATCTATCACCAACACGCCGCACGTGAAGAGGCCTCTTTATAGGCGGCTAGACTTCAGACAACACAGAAAAGCCTCCTCCCTCCAACCCACTCCACTGCCCCGCAGGAGGGATTGCACACAGAGGCCGGCATTCATGCATACATGCACAAGGCAGATACACACCACATTCACCCGTATGGTTGTAAACATTCATGCGCATGCAGCGGCAGAGAAACGTTTAGAAACACACACACACACACACACAGGCTCATTTGCATTGCAGCCCTCACACGACTCCTTCTTCAAACACATCACAGACGAAGCCTTGGGCCTCCTCTAAGCACTCACACACACAACCACACACTACAGTTTTTCTGGTTTCTTCAGCTCCTGCATATCAACTCAGAGCATTGCTGACATTCACAGCAGCACTACAGTCATCAGGTTAGAGGAAGCTCAAGATACGTGGTTAAAATTTTAATAATAAGACACTTCAAATTCAAATGAGTATCGTCTGTATTTTTGTTTTGGTAAATTTACTTTGACTGGAGATGAAGGAGCGTCTCAGTGTTGATGGATGTGCACAAGTTCAAGAAAGGAAAAGAAAAAGGGATTGTGGTTCTGTATAAAAGAGAGACCGTGTTTGTTTTCATCTCTGGGATCCTTTGCTAAACCATGCATTTAATTTGCTCTGCAGCCTCCCTTTGAACATTTGTGTCCCTCTGTGCGTGTGTGTGACTTTGTGCTAATGCATACTTTCTGTCCAAATGTGCAATATGTGTATGTGTGCGCTTGTGTGTAGCGGCAGCGGTGGCAGATGCTAATCTGTGCTGAGAGTCATTATCTGTGTTTCCTGGGCCATTAGACTAATGCTAAGGGATAACACAGAGAAGTGGATGAGACCTGACGCTAACAGGAGCTAATCATCGGGACCACCTCTCACTGTGAGTTCAGCTATGACACTAAATATCCCTCAGAGGCAGGAACCTCAGGCACTGGCAATCAGATAATTACAGGAGCCGGGAGCATTTTATTAATAAAATTTCAATAAATTGTCTCAAATATTTGAACTAGCCGAGGTGTGTGTGATTTGATTTGACACTTGAATAGCCTCAGAAGTGCTTACATCCCTTTTGTCGCTGTTATTAATTACTGATATTCTCAAATGCTGATACTTCTCTGGTCCAACGTGAAGCCTGGTTTTATTTTTTTTAATAAAACATCTTTAGGAATATCTAAGCTTTTAAAAAAAACTCACAAGTATGCAGTCATACACAAAACCTGCTAGAAGGGATACAGGTGTATTCATTAAAAATCACAGCTCCCCTCACCCCCAAAGTTCCCCTAGCAACAACCATCTCTGAATATTCCCAGCATGTGGTATTTTTTCTTCGCCAGGCGCTGGAGCAGCACGGCGGCTCTAATCTGCATATCACCTGATCTGACCAATGAATCGCTTCCCGTTTAATCACTCCATTTGACCCAGCAACCAAAAACACCCAGCGAGCTTTTGACTGGCAAACAGTAAAACAGAATACATCCCCAGGACCTCGGAAGATCAAATGTTGAAGAAAGCGCTAACGAGGCAGGTTTCTGAGGCTTTTCTTATTTTTTAATGAGCCTCTACCCAATGAGGGTGACCCCGCTGCTTCACATTGCACCCGGGCTGCTGAATACACCTCCACGGATTCATCAAGGCTACAACTCTATATTAAACAGTCACAGGTACATATTTACTCGGGGTTAATTCACTGTCTTGCCCCCGTGAGAAATAAACTAGATTGCACAGTGAAATAAAAAAAAAATATGGAGAGGGTGAGGAGGGGTGAAGGTGTATCAGGCAATATACAACTGATAAAAAAATAAATAAAAGAGTTCTTACTCCTGTATGTGTGTGTTTGCCACCTCCCACTTCAAAGGAAAATTTAAAAGCTAAGAAAGCAGTGTCCCTATCTTTGTCATCCATGTGTAGGTGCGTTCTGGCTGCATTTCAAAGCACAACCGGGGAGACTGAGGCCCGGCCACAGAGCAGGTGAAGGGAGGGCTGCATATGATTGAAGAGGGTCTGAAGAAATATCGTGCGCACGTAAATACATGCAGAAGCACACACTTCTCCACTGGAGGAAGCAGTGGTGGGCTCCAGCACAGGGCCCGGCTACAAAGAGACCCCACTGAGGCTGAGCAGACAAACAGAGGTGGCCTTGGGCCGAGAGAGACGATTGAACCGACCAACCCCACCGGGGAGAGAGACTTCAAACGACCACCAGGATGAAAAGATAAAGGGAAAAGGAAAGGAGGATGAGGAGAAAGATGAGCACAAGCAGGAGGCCACGGCTCCTGTTTAGCATACAAGCCCCTTCATTAGATCTTCCAGGGCAGCGTGGGATGGAGGTAAGGAAGAACTGAGATGAGGAAGAGGAGTAAAGAGGGAAAGAAGAGAAGAGGTAGGAGGGTGGGGTGGAGGAACGGAGAGGGCCCCTATTAGCAAGGTCCGTCACCTTTTGGCCTGCATGGATCTCCTCATCTCCATAATAGGCTGACCCCCTGTGTTTCAGGCTCATTAGAAAGGCAGACAGCAGGGCCGGGCAGACACACGGCTGTCACCTCAGCGCTCCCACCGGAGACCTCGCTGAGACAAAGATAAAAGAAAGATGAATGCAGAGATGGTTGGAGAGACAGAGAGGGATGAGATGGAGGGTTGGACCCCAGGTTTGATCAGGAGACGAGAAGAAAAGGGAAAAGAGCAAAACGGCTCCTTTGGTGGAAAACACAGTGAGGAGAGAGGGAAGTGGAAGAGTGGCTGTGTGACAATAAATCTGCCTAGAAACAGTTATTTGATAGGAGTAGGATGCAGGGAGAGAAAAAAAAACAGTCTTCTGTGATTTGCCATCGCAAGCAAAGCATACAACATCAGACAGTTGCATCCTTAAGCACACAATCCCATATAATCCTGGAATCCCACATGCATCTGTCAACAGTACACAAGTGCATTGTTTCCATTTTATTTTTTTTGTCCGCTTCTTACTTCACCAGTCCTTGTTTGGTTTGCACAAATAAATCTCCCTGAACGGTGCCGTTTTATTGTCTCGCTGTCAAAATCCATATGTGAGGAGATCTGCGATGATCGAAATGTTGATTTGCTCATCACTGTGTGCTCACAGCAATTAACTTCACCAGCCAGTGTGAGAGGTTTGCTGATTTTTTTTGCCCTTGTTTTCCTTTCACACAAGCTTCCCTAACATCTGTTGGTTGAGGACGCTGGGGCTGTATGTCATCGAAGAGAAAGAGCTTTCAAATCCCGTCTGTGTTAATATTCTCCAAACAGGATGTTGCAACTCAACAGGGACGCCTGAGGACAGCGAACCAGGTCACTACTAACTAAAAGTAACTTTGGAAGTGATGATAACCATTTTTAACATGCAATATTATTCAATATACTGACAAGTACTTCTGAAACTAATCCCACACCCTCAGCTGGGCGATGTAAATTAACAGTAGAAAAGTAGAACTATAAATCATTTTTAAAAAACAATCTTGATTGCTTTAGCATGAAATATCAGTTAACTGACGGATGAGGATTTTAATAAACCTAAACATGAGCTATTTGCTATTTTAAAGTGTGAAAAGATTCAATAATGGACAAAAACAAAACAAAACAAAAAAAAAACAGAAAGCACCCAGAAAGTACAAACCTTTGCCAAATCCTAATCCAGATTGTCTCAGATTATCACCCTGCATGGGTGCAGAGATTTTCAATCAAATTCATTTAGATGTGACAAAGTTGTGAATTTTTAAAACATTATAATAGAAGAGGATTTTTTTTTTCCAGAGTGGATTTGGGGACTTACTTTGGACATGATTACATCCTCTGATTAGAACAACCAAACAGTCTCTAAGTTCATTCCTGACCCCACATTGTCATCTGGATGTATCCCTCATCTGACTGCTGCTTATAAAATAATCTTGTATAAAATCATGACGCTGTACCTGAGCAGAAACAGTTGACGGACAGGCGGCTCTGCCATTCAGGACACTGATGGCTTGTTTGGGTCTCATGTCTCTGGGGAGCCCTTGTTTTATTACATGCTGCTCCTGCTATTGATTAACCCGGCGTCTCTACGCCAGACTCTTGCCAGACCAGACCCAGAGGTCACATGGGACAAAGTCAAGGGTGACAAGGTCGATGACCTCATCTATCCCTTTCACTATTGGATGGTGATCAGTTACCTCACAGCGTGATTGACCGGAGGGTTAAGTCGATGCTGTGTCTTGCCCGCAGGGAAATCATGGCTGATAAAATCACAACTGTCCCAGAAGGAGAAGAATTACAGATGATTGATACGACAACAACAATATTAGCAACATGATTAAAGAGTTCCCAAATGTTTGAAATAAAAACCGGTGCAGGCACTCATTTAAAATTTTATTTATTTATTTATTCATTTATTTAGTAACCTTTCACCTGACATGTCCCCTCCCTCATCTTCTGTCCATTTACAAGTTTCTTGCTGCATTGTTTTGTCTCTCTCACTTGTGTGTATCATTAAACTGTGTTGCCCTCTTCTCCTGCATCAGTTTACAGCCATCATTCATTTCTCTACCTCCTCCTGTTTGTTTTCTTTTACACTGTTTCATTCCCTGTTACTTAATCTTTTGCACACACACACACACACACACACACACCAAAGCCTGGGGTCCCCAGAGGAAATGCCTGGCTGTACAGTGTATTGACTGGCTTTCAACAGTGTGCTGTCTGGGTTTTCACAGATATGACAACAGTAGAGTTTTTCTGAGGCACGGGTCTTTTTTTACCCCCCAAGAGTCATTTCAATACTTTACACTTAAAATCTGCTGCATTTCAGAATAATAAAAAAAAGACTTCTTGCTCAAAATACCTCTAATATACAAGCAAACAAAAATACCTCCCGAGACCAGACACATATTGGTGTTTTCTGGCCCGTTGCCCTTATTACTAGGACGGCATCCAAAATGCATATGAACAAAAATGATTCATATGGATATAATATGTCCATATTTATGTCAGAACATAAGCTGTCAAAGCTTACGTGACATATATATGCAGCAGTAAGTCGTTTTTTTTTTCCTTTCAGTTTGTTGTTGTGTATTTCAGATCCACTAACCCATGGATGTCAAGTTCTCAAATAAAAATAAAATTGAAATCTGTCAAAGAAATCCAGATTGTATGTGCTAATCTTCATTAGACACCAATCTGGGAAGAGCAATGATCAGATAATAGCACACCGATGTTATGTTTATATCCAACTACCGTATTTTCCGGACTATTGAGCGCACCTGTCTATAAGCCGCTATTGAATTTATTCGAACAGTTTCATGTGGTCCACTCTGACCGGGTCTGATGTGACGAGGCTAAATGTATCAGCGGCACGGAGCTTGCTAGCTTGTAAAAAGCTAACGAGCTTCGTGCCGCCGATACATGAGCCACACCGGTGTTTAAGCTGCAGGGTTCAAAGTCGGAAAAAAGTAGCGACTTATACTCCGGAAAATACGGTAATTGTCAGTAGAAAATGAATTGCATATTGAAGGAAGCATAATGCCTCCCAGTTTGTCTATTTACATAAGGAAGTGTGTTTAACTGGGGTATCTGGCCATCTCCAAAATACTCAGTCTTGTGATACAGTGTCTACATCATTAATAAACCTTTACAGAGGTATGATTAGACACAGGTAACACATGGTTGAGGTTAGATTATGATCTTAATACAGAAAATGACTTGAGATGCAATTTTTTCTGACCTTAACAAAATTGCTTTGGAATTTACTCAGATCATGGCTGGTCTATGAATGCAGTACTTCAGTCCCTCAACGAAGACAAACAATAAAGAAATAAATGAATAAAAACATTACGTCTAACCATAATCCAGCCCACAACTACATTTGTCAACATGATATAACGTGAAAACACCACTACTTTAATAACATTTTTATATAAATGAAGTACAATTGTGTACATTATTTACACACTGCAGACTTTTCCTTGTCTTGCTTGTAATGGAGAAGCTTTTCAATGTTGTGTTGCCACTTTTCCTTTATTAAATGATGTCTTCCATTACTGGAGACACAGCACTGATGGACAAGAACCAAGCACCTTCTGCAATAACTCAAACCTCATCACATCCAAGGCCAAGACCATCACAGTCATGTTCTTACTGGCACTGCTTGACAGATGAGTGATCTCTGGGAAGAGGTGCAGATCCTTTAATGCTGTGTTCACACAAAGCCAATTGTCACCTGAAGAGGTTTCGCCACACATGATGAATATTTGCCCTCAGCAGCCAATAGGAGTACTCCTTCAGTAAAACCTGAATGAATGAATGAGGTCGCAAATATTACTGCTTTTTATCTGTTGTGGACGTCCCAGAAACAGAGACAACCGTTGCTGTGTCTTGTGTGGTGTCTCTGCGACGTTGGCGAATCTCAATGCTGATTGTTATTTTCACGATACCATGTGACGTGAATCTGCATCTCCTCGCATCTTTGTATTCACTGATTATGTATTTGCACCAGAAATTCCCTTCACGTTTGGTGTGAACACAGCTTAACACCAAAAACAGAGCAACAGCATGAGTATAAAATGTAATCAAAACAAACTCTCTCATTATCAAATGCAAACACATACTGACAGGAACTTTGTGCATAATAAAAAATGTATTTGGGGCATAGCAGCTGCATTTATATACAGTAAGCAAATATAATATTGCCCTTAGAATAGAAAAATGATCAAACAATTACCACACACACACACACACACACACACACACAGAGTCAGCAATGCACACACAGAACTAATTGAGTGGATTTCAAATTTCACTTCCTAACAATCGATACACTGGAGATCCCTAAACAAATTTATCCAGCTTTTACACAAAGCTCTCCCTGGTGTCTTAGATCTATGCCCCCGCCTCCCCCGTCTCTCTCCCTCTCCATCCCTCTCTCCCCATCTCTCCTCTCTCTCTGGCTCTTTGGGAGCTCAGCCATTTACACTAGCTGCCCTCATTGAGCCGTTGATGGAGATGGAGAAAGCGAGCGAGAGAATTAAAGACAGGAAGATGAAAAAGACGTATTTTTGTATGTGTGGGTACGTCTTCCTCCATGACACCCCACCCCCACCACCTTCCCTCTCAGTCTGCTGTTTGCTTTAATTTGCCCTGCTGGCCATGACCGGGAGCTCATAGTTTATTTTGATAAATTGAAGGGGAAGCCCTACTAATAAATCAGGACCCCTGATGAAGAAAAGCCTTAAATAGGATATTAAGATTTATATCAGAAACTCTAGTTGTACACTGACAACTACACAATTGCTCCCTCTTTTCCCTGTCTTTCTTTTTCCCCTCAAACACACTCATTCTGTCTTCCTCAAGTCAAATTTTCCTTCATTTTTTCATGGCACCTACAGGACGATTTCTTATCAGGGGCTGTGAAAAGTTCGAGAGAGGGAGAAGTAAAAATAAGACGTATAAAAGGAAAAGGATGAGGGAGAAAAAAGGAGTTTGAGAGCAGAGGGGGGTTCTCTGCTGCAGTTTTTGTGTTATTGGCTCAGTGGCCAAGTGTGAATGCAACACACAGAGCTTCATTACTGGAGCGCGAGGGCTATCGGTGTGACAGGAAGAAGGATGGGGAGTGTGTGTGTCTGTGAGAGAGCATATATGTGTGTGATCTACATTTGTAGCAAGATGCAAGATTGAATTTGTGTGTCTGTGCCCGCTCCTGGGAGAAGGAGCAAATGTGTGCATGTATGTGTGTGTGTGTGTGTGTGCCTCAGATCTGCGACGTGAGCACACACGCTCACAGTGACTTATTTACTCCAGAGGCGAGGCTCTAACCCCAGGTACAGAGCCCCACACAGAATAATTGCTTTTTTTCATCCCTCTGCATCACGTCGCCTCTTTGTTCCTAACCGCTCACACGCAAGAAGTGAAATCTATTTGTGAGTGAGAATGTGCCCGCATGCATATGAATAAATAAGTGCCTGTGTCTGCCTGTGAGTATGTGCATTTGAATGGATGTGAGACCCAGAGAGTGTTTGTGTTTAAAGGAAAATTCCAACAATTTAGTATTTAGATGTGGAGATAAATAATCATTTCAGATTTTGTGTGAATACAAAGATTTGTGAAATATTTAGGCTTGGTTAAGAGAAAGACTGGACCAGTGAGAAACAACGATCTCAAATATTTGCCTCCGTGCTGACACTGCGCGCATCAATAAAACGGATATTAATCTCATGTAACTCTAAGTGAGGCATAATAGCCTATAAGCTACTTTGCCAAAATGTGGGGCTGTTCCTTTAAACTGTATTAGTGGCATCTGTGTTTTCAAATATGCCTCACATCCTATTTGAAACGATGCAGCTATGCAAATCTCTAACAACAACTGGTGAGTAATTACCAGTTGGTCGTTCGACCATCATTCCATTCACTTTCAGAGAAAACAGCTCCAATATCTGGTCTATTAGACTGTTGAGTAATGCTTTTAACTCCGTTCCCATAATTAAACCCAGTGTACAATTGAACACTCAAAGGCGGGTTACTTGCATTGCGTAATGATTGCAATTAAGGGTCACACACAAAGCTGGGGCTGCTTTCGGAGTCGCCGCGCGTGACGCTGGCAATTAATTGAAAATGCAAATACACGAGCTGATGAATGAGAAGAGTGCTGGGTCTGCACTGCGTGAAAAGACTATCCGCCACACTTCAGAAGGCTGGGGGGGAGGAGGAGGAGGAGGAAGAGGAGGAGGAGGAGGAGGAGGATGCGCCTTCTATTCCTTCAGAGAGGAAATCAAACCAATTGGATATGAAGCATTGCCGAGCCGCTGGGGAAAGCGTGCTGTTTGCTTAAACAGTGTGATACTGCGGACCCCAGGCACAGGCACAATAAGATGCTGATTAGACAACAACAGGGTCATGGAAAAAATGCTCTTTGAGTTTACATTTGCAACACACACACACACACACAGAGAAAAAAGAGGTTTATAGATTTTCTATTTATATAGGCTGCAGCATAAGCCTCCAAGTTTACCAGTTTATCTGTCAGACGCAGCCTTTCTGTGATCAGTCACGCAGATGCTGATGCCAAACTGCAACCAAACATTGCTCTCAGTCGGCAAAGTACTCAGATATCTGGAAAGTGCCACGCAAATAAAAATAGACAGGCGGGCGTATGCAGACACACAAACGGACTCACAGGCAGAGCCACTGTGAGCGGTTGTCTTGACAACAGAAGCAAAGCAGCACCCTGGACTCTGAGTTTGGACGGAGGATGAGACATGAGAAGGGGTGGACGGGGGAAAAAAAAAAAAGCTCTCCTAAATCCCATTAAACACATGAAGCATTCAACAAAATCTATGCTACAACATCAGCCTTTGTCGAACATTCACCTCCATTTTTCCTTCCTACGGGCAAGGACCCCACTGGCACTGTGAAGCGATGGAGACCGGCTATTTTAATCAAACCTGTTCATACAGCCCATTATGTTATCTACACTGATTTCACCCCAGCCGCCCTACCAAGAATGCTAAATGAGCTATCAGCTATGCACCCAAAAGTTGCCCATTATCAGTGATTGCTGCTGATTATCAGACCACCAACATGAACTCTGACATGAGTCTGAGCTGCAGTCCAAAAAAAAAAAGAAGAAGAAGAAGAAGAAGTGTCGGTTTCACTATGAGCAGCTCTGAGGCTCAGTGTACAACAGACTGATTGTTGGTAGGAATCCAGTGCTCGCGTGTCAAATTGAACATGTCTACATGCATTCATCTCAATGTAACAGCATGCCAGCAATGAGACTTTAGTGGTGAGCTGTCTGTATCTGCTGCCAACTACATTAGTTGCTTCTGGTTAACCCTGGTAGGCTGTGGCATGACACAGCTGGCAAAGGCTGGCGGGGAGAGCTGGGTTTATATCCTGGCATTTATTTGTGACTGTGCTAGATAAGAGACTGGTGTTTGTGTTTGTTGTTTCAGAGTTGGGCTGTTGGTAACTCTAATGTTTTCTATGAATCAGTCCTCGTCAACTCTCAGCTTTTTCTTTACACCTTGAGTATTTTCTTGTGTTTATTGGAATAAACTAAGGCTCTGATCTTTCACTTATGTTTAGCTGGTGGATGATTTCAAAAAATAACATTTGCTACATTTTGGCAAAACATGTTCACCAGTCAAATGACTGGTGGTTTAACTGGAATTAGTTTTTTGTGTGCATTCAACTCGTGGGGTCCACCCTGGAGAATAAAAAGGATAAGCACCAGTTAGTCCTTCACCTCCACTGCCACCACTGAGCACGTGTTTGATGCAATCAGACATCAGCAATCAAAACAATGCTGTCTTTGAATTTGGCGTAAGTTTTAGTGTCTGGAGTCTGTCATTTCCAATGACAGACTCCAGGGTATGCTTGGTCTCAATGTGACCTACAACAACAATCAAGAGACAGTATTTGTCCTGAGAACCCACAGATAACCACGTCCAAGACATGGTCTGCCTCTCCTCAGTGTGGCATCATGAAGCATGGCTGGTCCTGGCGCAGAAAGCCGGACCACCTGGTTGATGCCAGCTGTGATGTATAGCCCTGCCCTGGCAATGGGCCCCCTGCACAGTAACACAGGAGCATCAGGAGGATACCACCGGCCTCATGAAGAAAGGGCACTTAACTCCACCGCTCTCCATCAACATCTATGTTCACCTCAGCTGTGCAGACGGGGTGCACCCTCTCGCATGCCACAGAGCACACACACACACACACACAGAAATGCACACACACTGCATGTCTTTGTGTGTGCATGGTGACAGATGGGGGATAAAGTTGTCAGACCCTTGCTCGGTGGTGCTGTAGGCCCTTGTCGGCTGGCTGCTGCTTGTTAACGTGTTAATTAGACTACTCGCTCCTCCTGTTTGGTAATTACAGTCAGCCTGAGCCAGGCCACTCATCAGGGGCCACTGAATGCTAGACAGCAGGGCAGACGGGGTGAGTGTGGGGACATATGGCCGAGGAGGTATGTGGTGGATGGATTCACCCAGGAGTGCTGGCCAAACTTAAAATAAAGAAAGGAGAAAAGTTGACTAACACAGGAGACCATTTTGGAATCATTTGATGTTTTTGGTAATCTGTGATTTAGGTTTTCAGAAAGGACACCCCCCACCCCACACACACACACACACACACACACACACGCACACACACACACACAGTACATATTAAA
>OOFC01014135.1:0-17236 GCA_900323345.1 Pseudochromis fuscus
GTCCTCCATTAGGTTATTGTCCCAGGCTTTTAAATAAACATGATCTTAGCCCGAGCTTCTCCTTATTGCATTTAGTTAGAGCACCCATCCTCATGCTTGACTGGTTGTGTCCATCAACTCAGGGGAGCCTGACTCGCTGCAAAATCCCAGCTAATACACATGAAACTGCTACAGCTGTTGATCTAACCTTTGAGTGTCTCCTAAGGAGCACAGTGATATTTGCACTTAATAAAATTATGCCTACCAGGAGAATATGCCGCTGACATTTGCCATTTGTCAAGTTGAGGTGGCAGTGAGGCTTTATGAGTCATTAGTGTTCAGCTGAGAGTTGCTTTGCCCACAGAAGTCTATTACTGTACAGAGGAGAGATCTTTGTCGAGGTCATCAAGCAACTGCCACATTACATGAAAGGAGTCTTTTCACTCTTATCCCCACGTAACACCGGATCTGTTTTGTTCCATCTTTGGCGCAGCATGAGGTAAATCCTTCCTTTATTCCAACACAACTTTTATTAGTAAGTGTCAAAGTCTGGTCGCCTCCTGTGACAGCTATTAACCAAGTTTTTGTACGATCTCCAATCGACGAGAGAATGGAGAAAAAGAACAATTTTGCCAAAAAAGTGCAATAATCCCATTGGCCACTAGATGATGTTCTCCAAGAAAACTCTGGCTCCAATTCAAAAATCGTGAGGACCGGAGGTGGCTACCCCTGGTCTATGGTAAAGACTGAGGAGGCTTGTTAGAGCCTGATATGTAACAATGACCTGAATTGTTATAAAAAAACAAAATGTAATAACGGACCCGAAATGTAAGAAGTTGTTACATTTTGGGCAAATGTTTTACTTTTCAGTTATTATATTTTGGGTGTTATTACATTTTTCTTGTTACATTTTGGACCCACCATTTTTGCTACATTATCGACCAGTTATTACATAGTTTTATTAAAAAATTCTTTAGAACAATTCAGGTTATTGTTACATTTCAGGTCGTTTGTACATATTGGGCTCTAACAAAGCTCATATGTTAAATGTGGGGGGAAAAAAAAAATCAAAAAACAACAGGGATCAAAGAGGACTTGAGGTTAAGGTGAAAAGTTACTGTAGCAACTTTAGCCCATGCAGAGTGATGGATGTTGCACATGTGTCCTTCCCTTATACAGTGAAGCTGTAGGACATGGACAGAAGAGACAGTATGCCTGGTATTATACAAAGAAACACCATGAATACACCATTTAGATGAACTTCTTCAATTGCAAAATTAACTTTTTTTAATTCATGGTGAGTTTCATCAGTATTTCAGTGCTGGACACGCTGCACAGACACACAGTGAAAGTGATTCATACTGTATTACTGCTGATAATAGATATAGCAATGAATAATATCATACAACACATGACCAAAAATGTTTGCTCATTAAGTTTCTTGTGGCTTCGTTGTTCTACTTGTGTCTTAAAGTAAATCTTTACTCTGAAGTTATATTTGAAGTCCTCATCAATAACAGTAACAATGATGCATTGGGAATACATCAGAGACATTGCAATGAGCCAAAAACAAAAAAACAAAAGTCATATAGTGCCTATAAAAAGTATTCACTATCCCATTCTCCCCGGATGGTTTTATGTTTAATACCCAACGGAAGAAAAAGTAAAGTCAGACGAGCAGTTTGCGGTAAAGATTGGGGAAACTTTATTAGTATTTGTGGGACAATTTATTTCTGCATAACATGAAATATTCATGAATAAATAAGGAACAAAGTTAATGATCAGAAATCATCTTTGTGTATATTATTAGAGCTATTTGTTTATTTATTTATTCATTTAAAAAAAATCAAAGTTCAGCTTTGTAATACTTTATCAGGCCAAAAAATCCCCATAGCTGTCACAATATTTTATTTAAATATAGCAAAATTATAATACTGTAAGTAAAATGGATGATGTTATCTTCATCTTTGTATTTCTGTAAAGGCTTGTGTTAAAGTATGAGTCAATCACACAGTAAGAAAATATTTTTAGGCTCTTTAATCTGAAGCTACTTCTGGTACTTAATGTGCTACAAGGTGTATTTTAATGAAGTATTAAATTATACTCTCAATATAAAATAATTATAGAGGCAACTATAAGTATGTACACAAATTATAACAATTAGAATAAATAAGTTAAATAAATAAAAAATGGTCTTTGGCAAACTGGTGCTGCAGCTCCATATGTTCATTTCAGTCTGGTTGGATGGAAATTTTTATTTAATTTTTTTTAAATATGGTTTATTTGAAGGCTTTATGTGTATTATGTGGTTTTGGACCCGGTTGATACTTTACACATTGCTGTTTTCTGCTTGTTGTGTGGTTGGATCAGTCTCTGTGAGAAAGAGATTTTTTGGGGGGATGCTGGCATTGCTTCCCACTGCTGGACTATCCTCAAACTCTTCCTAACGAATCCCCAGCCATCCCGGGACTCGGAGCGCCTTCCCCGCATTATTTCAGCAATCGCATTTTATTCAAAAGCAGCAGAAACACATTGGAAAAATGACAAGCACTTAAATTATGTGGAACATGTTGGCTGATAATGATTTACCTCCATATGTGATGTAGCTCGATGATAATAAAATAGGACGAACAATGAGGATTTTGAGGGATTTCAACTTTTCTTCTATTAAAGATTTAAACTGAGATTTGAATCAGCATTTCTATATTCTCATGTGACACCGGGATACTCTGCACCACAACCACTGGACTATATTTACTGCTGATTACACCCTGCAGCCAAACAGAGCATATCATTGAAGTGGCCCCTATAAAAAAAAGCAACTGGGTGCATCATGGAGGTGGTGAATGCATTTGACTCTAGAGCATTTGGACCTGCTTAATCATTCCTCTGTGATTCTTTGCAACAGTTACAAAAAAAAAAAAAAATGAAGCCAGCCTGAAGACGCTTCACATCCTCTCCCACCCAGAGACTCATACAACAAATGTCTGTGTCTGCGCTCCAGTGAGTCTGAATCCCTTGGCCTCCATTACTCCTGCACTGCTTTATGGTAAGTCCAGTCATTCATATACAGTACGTCCTAGGTCAGCAGCATTCTGGTAATCCTGCAATTTTGCTCCTTTCTGCAGACTCACATCAGTAATAACGAGTTGTGTGGAGACCGGAGAGGCCCGTCTCTGGCAGCGTATGGACGACGGTAACTTTATCCTCAAGGATTGGGTCAAGCTTAACAAACCATTCACTGACATGGCTCTTTGTTTTCTGCAGTGTTTTCAGCACCAACCTCCTCTTATATACACTCATACTTTCTGTTAGGAGACCATCTTTTTAAACGGTCACCTGACAGAAACTATCATCCAAATTTGTTTTGCTTGAATACCGTATTTTCCGGACTATAAGCTGCTACTTTTTTCCGATGCTTTGAACTTAAACACCGGTGTTTCTCATGTATCGGCAGCAAGAAGCTCGTTAGCTTTTTACAAGCTAGCAAGCTCCGTGCAGCCGATACATTTAGCCTCGTCACATCAGACCCGGTCAGAGTGGACCACATGAAACTATTCGAATAAATTCAATAGCGGCTTATAGACAGGTGCGCTATAGTCCGGAAAATATGGTAAGTAAGTTTTTTTTTGCTTTGCAGACTTTCACAAACTAATACAAAACTCCCAGAATACCCTGACACGGTATACAAGAAAATGATTTTTTACAAAGAAATGTGAGAAATCATTTGATCCCTGGTGCAGCCACATCTTTTATTTCGGGCATTTATTCTGATATGAAGCCTTTCCTACACAATGTCACTTCCTGTCTAGATTGGAAAAGTAATGTTTAAGTCATTTTTCCCTTTTTCCTATTGTGGTGTAAAAGCTTTGTCCTTTTGAACTGTCTCATCCATTTTCTCCTCCCTTTCCACAAAAGCCATATGCACAATTTCACATAATAGCAGAAGAAAAACATGAAATTATAAGGTAAGAAAGGACCAAACCATCTTTTAAATATACACATAGATTCTGTTTAGTCCATAATTGTAAACAGCCATCTGCTGAAATGGTAGCGACAGAAGCTATTATCCAAATAAACTGGGATAATTTGGTTTGCTTGAATAATTAAAGTAAGTAAATAAGTATTTATTCCAATCATTTTGTATCCAGACATTTAAACGTTCTCAGTTCCTGTAAAGGCCTGTCCCCGGTGAGAAATTAATTGCTGTAAAGTTGTCATGCCAAATATCAAAATCTTATTTTCAAATCAGATCTACACTGTCTTAAAAAATCAGAGCTGTGCCAAGCCAAGCAGAAAATAATCTGTAACATCACACAATCCATGAAGGACACTGATTTTCACTTTGATACCGTTTGATGTCGTTTGATTTTGTTTGTTTGCTTTTGAGCATCTGTCCGTGCAGCAGTCTGTTTGCATGGGAGCGCGTGCACATGCATACACATGAGTTTTTTGGATTCTGGAAAAATTAAGTGTGACTGCAGAGCAACAAAAGGTTACATTTGGAAAACAAACTACATGACAACAGCGGCCTCTTTTGATATTGTGATTGGCAATCTTCAAATGCAGCCAAACAAAGAGGACGAAAAAGGGAGAGAGAGAAAAAATAAATAAAAGAAACGGCAAAATTGAAGTTGTCAGTTTGTACCTGAGTTGTCCCAAACTATCCCATTTTGCAGTCGGTGGGGGTTTCTGTCAGCTGGCTGAAGCTTCAGTGTTTCTCAGCCTCTGTCAGTACGTTTCCATTTCTCTGTCTGGGCTTTTATACATCTCTGGGTCTGGGGCTTGAAATGACTAGGTTGGACACAGTGGGAGGAGGGGGCAGATACAAATACATATATTAAAATCATTCACAATTTCCCGAAGTGGGGAAGGGAAATGCGAGCAGGTGGGGAATGACTCAAATTACAGGCAGGCTTTGATCTCACAAGCATGTACGTATGGATGCCTGTTAGGACGAGGAGGGAGCTCGTTCTTTTGTGTGAATGCACAATGTCGCAGTGATGCCGACTCTCTTCAGCTTGACCTGCTGCAGCATGTGATGTTGTTTTCCTATTTGTTTTTTGAAGACTTCCACAAGCTAATACAAAAGTCCCAGAATGCCTTAACATGGACAAAGAAATGTGAACAATCTTGATCTGTGATGCAGCCACATCTTCTTCTATTGTGATGTGAAGTCTTTCCTACACAAAGCCACTTCTTCTGTTACTGATAGTTTATTGCAAAACTAATGTTTAAGTAGTTGTTGTTTCTATTTTTATAATTGTCTTTCACTTTGTAGTGTAAAAGCTTCTCCACTTTGAAATGTCTGATCCATTTTCTGCTCCCTTTCCATAAAAGCCATATGCACAATTTGACTTAATAGCAGAAAAAACACATGAAATTATAAGGTAATGTCTCACTGAAGACTATAGGCACACTGGGGAAAAAAAAAGCTTTTCCAGTGATGTGCAAGATTGCAGTGAGATTGAATAGTTTGAGCATAGCACCCCCTGCAGGCAGGCATTATTTCTTGCTAATAATACCCTCAATGCTCGGACCGAGGCTGAAGGATCTCATTGTTACCCTGCAATTATAGGCCTTTCTACTTTGATTGGTGGGTAATTGACTTGGTTCGAGCCCGTATGATTTTCTTCCGAATTTGCCACTCATATTCTAATCTTGGCTCCAGATCAGACAAAGCCTGTCTCCCGGTAATTAAAGACGCCAAAGCCAGGTGTAGAACTGGGGAACTGGGGAACCATAGCCAGCTGAATGGGACTGATTAGGTGTTTAGTGAAAATGAGATTTTCTGGCTCAAAGACAAAGTA
Source organism: Pseudochromis fuscus (assembly GCA_900323345.1). Classification (NCBI taxonomy): domain Eukaryota; kingdom Metazoa; phylum Chordata; class Actinopteri; family Pseudochromidae; genus Pseudochromis; species Pseudochromis fuscus. The sequence continues at coordinate 5,790 of OOFC01014135.1, forward strand.
AAGCCTCTCACTTGGTGCTCGGCGTTCAGTGGGGTAGCAATTGACTGCTGTTGATTGAGGTACATGAGGTAAAGGCCCGAAAATGACTTTGCGCATTCATCATATTTACAAAGGAGCTGCAGTGTAAAGGTCTGAGCGTGAATCTAAAACTCAAGCATGAAACAGGCTTTTAAATTGAACTTTTTTTGGAGAAAAAAATTAAATAGAAAAGAGAAAAAAAAGTGGAAAGAGCCTCGGGATCTGTGAGGGATGATGAGATTGAATTTAGTTTTGAACTGAGGCAATTTAACCTCAACATTTGTGTTTTAATATGAATAAAATGACTTGAAAAACAGTTTGCATCTTCAAGTGGAAAAATAGTAATTCAACTTCTTGAAAAAGTAAAAAAAAAACCTGTACTTTATTTGTGTGATTTGCTGTTGTTGTAAGAAACTAAATCAGAAAGAAGATAGATTACTTAAAACTCACACCAATGGCAAATGAATGAGGTCAAAGACTCATATTTTTGGTCCTAAGTGAACAACAGCTGTGGTCAGGATCAAGGTCAACATACTTTAAGACATGGATGAACACAAAAATTTGAGTTTTTTTTTTTTTTTTGCCTTCATTGAGGCTGGAATGGATTTTAATCAACACATTATGCCAGTTGTTAATTGCTTTTGCCGCCTGCTGCTAAAATAATTTGCTACTTTTTTATTGTAGTAGTAGCCATCTGTTTCAAAACACAGGGACAGGATCAGGCCTAGACCTGGGGTGGATATTGACATGAGATACAGGCGGCTAATTTGCACTGCCACCACCTTATTTATGAGGCTAAGAACGTGTGGAAAGGAGGGAAAGCTTCACAACACGGGCCTGAGACGAAGATATGACCAAAATATTAAAACTAGAATCTTCAGAAAGCAGGTATGAAAATGACTTCAGTGTGTAGACCTGCATTACTCCAATGTGCAAGCCAGATTATCCTATGCATCTTTCTGAAGCAGACACTTTGGCCCTGAGGAACAATGGTCTCCTTATGAGGCTTTAACCCCTGTTTCTCTTCCTTTAATTGCTGAAGGTTGAAGGCAGGGACATTAGGAGCTCAGTGAAAGACCGATTTCACCCTGCTTCACCTCATATTTACTGCAATCAGTCTTACTGTTGAGGCTCATGTTACTGGTCATGTTTGGTGCTCTTCTCTTTGGTCTGTTCTCAGGTTTTTCCTCAGTGTGGGTCATGGTTTATAGCCATTTTTTTACATACTCTGCATCGTAAAAACAGCAATAAAGGAGTAGGACTAGATAAGTTTTATTAACTTTATCCTACACCCTTTCAAACAGGGTATGATTATTTATGTTGTTACAGAGTTGACTATGTTGTTGTGGAGTTGTCTCTTACCGAGGAGATGAAAAAAAAATTGACAGAGAAAAAATACGTGCCAGTATCGCGTACGCACGAGAGCATTTCCGGTATACAGAAGAGTATGCATAATTTGCTAACTTCTTCAGTTCGTGAATTAGCTTGAAAATTACTGAACACCGTCATCCACAGGCGTTATGCCATTTTAAGGTGGACCGGGAAATTCAGCTACTTCTGTACACCGGAAATGCTAACTTGTTCGCACGTGAAACTATCTCGTGCGACCAGATACGAACTCGTGCGCAGTTATCTGGTAACTACCAAATAACTACCTCGAGTTAGCATTTCCGGTTTACAGAAGAGGATGAATTTCCCGGTCCACCTTAAAGTGGCATAACGCCTGTGGCTCGGTCGGTGTTCAGCAATTTTGAAGCTAATTCATGAACGGAAGGTTTGAACAAATTACTCTTCTGTATACCGGAAATGCTATCTCGTACACACTAGATACCGGCACTTCTTTTTTTTTCGTTTTTCATCAAAACAAAAATTGTCTTCATGTCCCTTTGGGGGCTCCATAAATAAATGAATTAAATGTTTTTTTTATTTGAGTGAAGGTCTTCTTTGTAATTTTTCAAGTGCAATTAATAAAAATGCAGTGAAGTTTTTTTTTTCCTCTGGTGCTGAAGATGGACAGAAGCTGCACTCAAATCAGGCATCAAGGATTCTTCTCTGGAAACATCAGATCAAAGGTTCACGAGAAATCTAATCACTTACATCTTCGCCGTTCGAAACAGCGAGCAGTTACACATTCAAGGGCAATCACACCTCATTTCTGGTTAATAATTAGATTGGTCACAACGTCTCTGTGTGAAGCCTCAGAGGTACAAATTCAGACTTTCTGGAGGAGGGTGACAAGTGTGCACTAAATTATATCTACTTTCCAACACTTCCTCCTCCACATCCAGTTTTTAATTAGCTATGGAGAGCCATCAACAACTGCACAGTATATGTCTTATTGAGGAATTTCTTCTGTGTTCGTCATGTGTGATGGTGTTGCACTGAGCAGAGAAGGCATTTTCTAATCCAAGCGATGCTGTTGCTGCCACCGGGGACTGAATGCGACATCTCAACAGGAGGGAACCAAGCTATCAAAGCCATCATGTACTTTAATTACAGGTAATCTTGACTCACAGACACTCTTCCACTCCCTCTGCTCTTAAGAACTTCCTCCTCAATTACCAAAGTGCCTCAATTAGGCCCTAAATAAGCAGTGGACATGCACGAGGGAGAGGTGGGCAAATTACAATAGAGAGGGTAAAAACAACAGGCCCTGCAAAAGCCAGTATGATGCAGAGGCTATTAAAAGACAAAAAAACAGTGTTCTACCACGCAGGGCGAAAAATAAGAAAAAAAGGAGAAAAAAGGGCTTTGATGAGCTCGTTCTTTGCTAAGTGGAGCTTAAGAGGCAGTGGTTGAAGAGAAGAAAGAGTGAGAAAAGATAAATTAAAGACACTTGATTGGCAAGAAGGCTGATGTCACACTGTTTCCCTACAGGACCATATGTCGGAGAGAGCACTCAGTCACCGAGGGACTGGAATGTGTGAGTAAGTCATGATTTCTATAGAGCAAGTGGGCGTCCCACAGGCAGCTGATTCTCTACACTCTCCCTGCTTTCCCTCACATTCATTATCCATACACACTCCATCAACTGTGAAACTTACTAGGCTTTTGAATGGACAAATGAAGACCCTGTCTCTTTTAATAGGCCAATTCTGAGACTAACAAGGGCCCTTGTTAAGGGAAAATGCCTTAGTTGCAGGCAGCGGTATGAATGTGAGTGTATTAGTCAATTAGCTCCAGTCTGACCCCGAGCGATTGTCTGATGAATTAACTAGAAAGAAATACATCATCGACGAACACAAGGAGTGAAACGAGAGGCTTGAACTCACACACCACTGTTTATGTGTTTGTTGTTTTTTGTGAATGGCAGTGTGTGCTGTACTCACAGCGCCTGTCTACGTTTCATTCTGTGGACACAGCAGCCTCACACTGACCTGGACGGCTGCTCGGAAACTGAGCTCATCTAGATCCACAGCAAGCTGCTCGTGACAGATGACGGGACTGTCATCGTCGCTCATCGCTGTGAAATGGAGAAAGTGCAGGGCACCGGGATAAGCAATGACTCAATAGGGGTTATGCTAAAGAGGAGGAAAGAAATAAATAAAATGGAGATAAACAATGTGCTCCTTTCCACCCTGTGCCCCAGCTGCAGGAATGACCAGAACAGATTCTCCTTTCTGAGCAGGAAATCACATAAAAAAAATACAAATAAATCTGAAAAAGAAACAAGATTTGGACAACATAGTGAGAAAAATGGTGAAAAGCTCATCAAGGCAGCTCAGCATGTGTCCAGGAGAGGGCAGCATTATCCGGAGACGGGACCGAGACTGCACTGAGTGTTTGATCTGAGCAGATGCGTGTGAGGAGAATCATTAAACAGCATCTGTCCACTCAATTACCCTCTTTGTTAGTCTAATCGTATGTTTAGATAGGAGGGTAATTAAATTTCCCATAAACTGAATTGAATTAGCGTGTGTGAAACAAGTGACGATGAAAGGCTGCTTTCTAAGGAAATAATAGAAAGACCAGAACAACAGGATGGACTTTGTGTTTCAGGTGATACAGGCTACAGATGTGTGTGTAGCATACACAAGCGCTGTGGGGTTTAAACAGCCTAAAGAAGAACAGAGTTTATTCTAATCAAGCATATATCAGAATATTTAAGAAACAATTGGTTTTCAGTGATGTCATCTATAAACTGAGAAGGTTTCTGGTTCAATTTTGCATCTAGAACAAAGAACATATTTGGTTATGAGAAAGGCATATTAACCAGAATAAAATTTAGTGTGATGAGTAAGACATTAGCAGAGTGTAAATATTTCTAAATACATATTAAATTGCATAAAAATAATAAACAAAAGATGCGATCTCTCCTGTGAAAGCTATCCATCCTCGAAGAAGTGTCTTGATTTCAAATTGTGTGCTTGGATTTTAAATGGTTTATGCAACATCAGATGTTTCTCAGCCCATAAATCATCTAGAAATACTGAATCATGGAGAAATATGATTGGACAGGAAGGATTTGTTAAACATGATTCACATTTGGGAAACTGTGTGTAATGTAATGTAAAGAAAATTACATCAATCAGACCATCGTTTCATCATAAATGCCTAAACAGTTTAGGCCTTTAATAGAATAATTGAATACTTGATAAAGCTAATGATTTATAATAATTTACAAAATAGTTTTAATGCCTCACAAATACAGATAGATTTAACTTTTAATTACATTCACAGTCATAAATCTAAAAGTTTCTTTCATTTGCTCGAGTCCTGGTTTCAGTATAAAGTGGCTATAGGAAAATCAACATTTCTGATTAATACTTAAGACTACAACAGACAAACACGGACTAAACAGAAGAACGGAGACAAAGCATGAACATGAAAGGACGTCGGGAGTTATTGTAGCTAGCTGCATTAGCACAATGATCGAATATCGACAGGAAAGAGTAGAAAACACATCCAGCAGCAGCAGCAGCAGCAGCAGCAGCAGCAGCAGCAGCTTCCAGGTTTGTCGTATGAATACACCAATGGCCTCAGTCATCAGATCATTTACTTTAACACCGTATGTTCCTGCATAGAAAAACTCAGCGATCATATTGAGTGAAAAATCACATGGGAAAAGCAATCTATCCCAGAGGTATGAAACCACAACTGCAAGCCAAAGTGGCCGCTCGGAGAATGTCTCAGCTCTGAACCCAGCAACAGATAGAAAATATTAAAAAAAGCGTTGTTTTCACGGATCGGGCCAGAGCGAGGAGTAATGAAACGACTTGAGTCAACCAGCGAGCTTCCCCAGCTCATCTCTAAAAAGCGGCAGGATCCACTGCACCTCATCTCTAAATGTCGATGAGGTCGTCGCCGCTCTCATCGCTCTCCACGGTCAGCTGACGGGTCCACCACTTCTTCACCTCTGACCCCGAAGAAGCTTCATCGTTGACGGGGTTCATCTTGCAAACAATAGACTTGACACTTGTGCGACCTAACAACACACACACAAAATAATTTTATAGAAACTCACAGCCCTCACGATCTTGTGTCTACGTGTAATTTTTTTCTCCGTGTTTTCCCAGCTCAACAGGAGGAGTTTTAGTTTTTTTAAATAAATAAATCACTTTTCCATAGTATCAGGTTACATAAACAGGCTGCCGCAAACTTGAGAAAAGCTTTGTTTCAGTTTCACTTCCCTGGAAAGAAAGGTTCCTCAAACAGCAAACTGAGGCGTACGCACCTGCAGGCAGCCGCCATTGTCCCAGCTTCCTCTGCGGCCTCCCCATGTCTGAGGAGTCCTGCCTGTACCCTCCTCTGTCTGACAACGTGGGGCTCAGCAGCTGCTGGAGACCACTCATCTAAACAAAGAGCAGATCTCCTTTGTTTCACCAGTGCAAATGCACACCTGCAGACTATACGGTGTGCTTGCTGTACATCACGCTGTGAGCATGCGTGGGAGTGGATGAAGAGGGCGGTATGGATGCGGGGTTTTACCTCAGGCTGTGAGGGGTTGTCTGGGTTGTTAGCATTGTGGTCTTCACTTGGCACTGTGGTCTCTATGCTGGGAGGGTTGAGGAAGCGACTCAGCTCCTGCTGCTGGCTCTCTCTCAGACTGTGAATGATGCTGCATGACTGCTGCTGCTTCTGTAAGCGCACACAGACGTTCGTGGTCAGTTAATTACATGTTTAAAAGTGTACTACACACACGTGTGAATGCTGAAGGTAAACTGATGGATGCTTGTGTGCTTTCTGTGTAGAGACTAACCGCCCGGATGCGTTTGAGGCATTTCTTGAGCCACATGCGTATGGTCTGCTTGGCGACCTCTTCTTCAATAGTGTACTCCAGCTGTTCCCTGGCCAACAGCTCCTCCAGCTGGAGAGACTTTCTAATGTCCACTGAGCGATACGACAGCATGCTATACATACATACATACACACACATACAGACAGGAAAGAAACATATTTAGAGAAGTAGATTTCTGCTTCAGGGTTTGGAAGCAAACATATATGCACCTAATCAACAAGACCTAACAAACGTTTACAGCTCTACACTTCCAAAATATTCCCTGTCAAATGCAAGGAAGTTTGAAAAGATGTTTTAAATTCTCATTCATCATTTAAATAATCGGATTCATGATTTTTAAGCTGCTGTTTCGTGCACTATTTATCCAATTAAGACCAAATCCAATTTACAGTATTTTTTCTGTTGATCAGTGAGCATTGTTCCTGGTAAATAATTAAAAAAAATACACTGAAAGAACCCTCATCAAAACCTTTTCAATACAGAATGTGAACTCAATCTGTAACCCAGTTGCAGCACTTTTCTGTTTATCATTTCAGAAATTTTGACACGAGAACATTATTAAAGGCAAAAACTTCAGGCATATACTTAATACTCATACATACTAAAAATACTAATGCACTGCTCACTCTTCTCCACAATTACCTGAGCACATCATGGAAAGTCACATCTCCCCCACTGTGCAGTCGCTCCATCTCATAGCACATGTGTTTGAACAGCAGCTTGTCTTTGTCCAGGTCCACCTCCAGTCGGCCTCTGAGCAGACGAAGCAGGAACTTCACCCTGGACGTCGGGATGACTCCCTGGAGTGGACGCAGCCGCACAGATCACAGGATTAATCAAGAGACGATGACAGCATCAAGAAGCTTCATGATGCTTTCTGACTTAGAAATGAAAACTGTAAAGATCTCTGTTTACCTGCAGGTGATAAGTCTGTTTTTGCCCTATTTGGAATTTAACCCTTTAACACCTGAGCCTGCAAATTTCCACCCGGACTTTTTATGCTTATTTTGATTTCAAATTTAAATTCAGCATGCAACATCTAACATTCATGTGTTTTTTTTCACTAAAACCCTAAAATCAAAATCTGTTTTTCTGCTATTCTTGCTTCATCGTCACCGTTATTACACTCGTACAACACGTAGCATATAGTAAATCACCTAATTTGTTGGCTTCCGGGAGACGCGCTAGTGAAATTACCGTAATGACACATTATTCACTATAAAGTGCAACATCTCAGCTCTGGGGAACCATTGGAATTTTTCCGATTGCGCAAACCGTGACATAATTACGGTAATCCAAAAGAGCATGTTCAGACCTGTGGCCGTTTACACGCTGTGAATTAAAGGGTAAAGTTGAGCTTAATGTACCAAATACAAGAAAATAAGTATTAACATTTTCTACACTCGCTTGTAACGGATATAAATTCTAAATTATTGTGCTACATAAAAAACAAAAAACACTAAATGTACTGTTTTTAGGTCAAGCAAGAATTCAATGTGGGGTTCTACATCAGAGGGTGTGACCAGTGACAGTGAATCGTTAGCCACCTGCATATGCTGGACTTTACTGTGCCTGAACACAGAATGGAAAAAGGCTATATATGGATGATATAATGGATAAATAGAAGGGGGTCTACATTTTTAATCCAGCACCCACTGTTCTAATTATTCACTCCTATTACTGAACGCTGCACTCCATTCCCTTCAGCCGCTCTCATTAGCTCTTGTGCAGCTTTTATCTTCTCTATATTGTCCTATATTATTCTCCATAGTCCCCTCAATTTCTCTCCCATTGCTAACTTCTCACCTCCCGTTTGTCGTCCACCATGTTCCAGATGATTTGGAAGTGCCTCAGGTCATTATAACTCAGCAGCTGGTCCTCCTCAGTGGAGTAGAACAGAGAGAAGTTCTCCACAATGATGGCTGCAGCAAAGAGAGATATTAATACCACAGATGCAGATATTCCATAATAACGTCCATGTATGATTTTTTATTTTCTGGTTTGTTTTGCATTGACAATGAACTGCACTTCAGAGCTGTGGTTCCCAGTGTGGGTGCTGGAGCTCAGTGGGGTGTTTTGAGCATCAATATTTCATCCCTAAAGAAGCCAGGCAACATCTATATTATACATATTTTATGTTACATTTGAAATGTATGTGAACTGAAGAATATATATCTAAATCCCTATTTTAATATAAGCTAGTAGATAGTGGTCTTACTAAACTAAATGTAGTAAACAAGCCATTATAACATGGTGTCAAGATATAAAAGGTTTTTAGAGCCACTTCTTTCGAGCTGCATCTATTTATTTTATGATGCCATGAATTTAGAATTAACAGCGTAAGCTTCTGGATCAATTGCATCAAGACAATAGGCTGACTAAAATCCAGACTGCTGTAATGAATCTCACAACACGAGCTCGAACAAGAGACAATCCATTTGATTTAATTCTTTCATTTGATCATCTAATTTACCACAATCGCTCTGTCTTCTCTTGTTGTTTTCATGCATTTCTCCACATTTGTGTGTAATTTTAGGGTGCTGTGTTTTTCTGCCTTGTCATTCTAACTCCTACCTTCCCTCTGGCAGCCTCAGACATGAGGAAGACATAATCGTGTCTGCATGAATGGGCCTGATTCTGCTGAAGCTGTAACAAACTCATGTCTCTGGAGAAGTGTCTTTCTCATCTCTTCAGAGACAGTGAAACCACATGTAAGTGAGCGTTACACTTCGAGTTGTCATCCTCATACATGCACACAGCTGTTTTGTCACTTCAGACACGAATCGCAGGATCAAATGTGGGAAATTTGCTCTTTGACTCCAAATTAAAGGCAATTTTTTAACGTGACAGTACAACGTTTGGTCATGCAACAAGTAATTAAAACAACTACCTGCCTGAGGCCTCCACAGTCTGTAGACACTTTTAAACAAAAAATAAAAACCTATCTATTCAGGAAAGCCTTTTGTTAAATGTCTTTTATAGATCTGTTTAAATTAAGTTTTTAATTGTATTATTATCTTTTTTGCTTTGTAGCACTTTCAGATTAAGTGCATTACATAGAAAATTTATTATTACAGTATTTTCTGGACTATAAGCCGCTACTTTTTTCCAGTGCTTTGAACCCTGCGGTTTAAACACCGGTGTGGCTCATGTATCGGCGGCACGAAGCTCGTTTGAAACTGTTTGAATAAATTCAATAGCGGCTTATAGACAGGTGTGCCTAATAGTCCGGAAAATACAGTATTATTATCATTATACACAGGCATACTAACCTACAAGTAGGTTGAGCATAATATATGCTATGATGACATAAAAAGAGCAGAAGTAGATAAGTGCTCCAGCGTAGTTGCCACAGTCAGTCTCCCAGTAGCGATGTTTATCTGGGGTACAGAACGGAGGCTGCACCTGGAGGCAGAAAAACAACAAAACAAACCAAAAAAACAACACAATTTGCATTAATCAATAAAGAATTACACATTTTAAATATTTAATTAAAACTAAGGTAAGGGCTTGGTTCACCTAAACAACAAAAACATATTTACATAATGATTACTGGCTGTGTCAACAGTTTCCATTGCAGTAAAATAATCATGTTACTGTAAACACCACAAATACAAAACCACATATTTATTTGTACTGGATTGGAAGCAGAAATGAATTGAGGGGAAGCAAACCCTTCAACACAAAATATAATGTTGACAATATACAGGTTGGGAATAGATGGTCTGATCCTGTGTCTGTGGGGGTGTGCAGTGGACCCTCAGTCCATCTTACCATGCAGTCATGCATGATTTTATTCCAATCTTCTCCAGTGACAATCCGGAAGAGAACAGTGATGGCTTTGCCGGCTGTGGAGAAGTTGGCGTGCCTGTGATTGGGGAAGACAGACAGAAGGAGGCAACACTGTAAAGAAAAATTCACAATTACATCCTGCAACTCTCATCAACAGAAAATGAAGTGATTACCGATTTATGTTCTCTCCATATTTGACGGTTCCAAAGAGAACAACTCCAGCGAATGCGTAGCAGAGGAGGAGAAGGAACATGCCCACGATGATGAAGAAGCTCTTGTACATGCTCACCACCACAGTGAGCAGCAGCATCTTCAGCGTCACCTGCACAGATCATACACATGAGTTCAGAGGCAGGATAGTTAAACACAACAGTAGAAATAATGATCTATTTTTATAATACTCACATGTTTCCCACATATTGTGAAGAACCTGAAGACAATCACGCACGTGCCCATCATGTAGGTGTAGGCATTCTGCAGGGGAAATGTATATAGTTACTAGTGTTACAATACTCATCAATGACCAAATTCCCATTGAAGTTTCTAACCAGTAAGGAAAAATGCAGAACTATCCAGATGACGCCCAGCGATGTGACCAGCAGATCGTAGCGATTTCGTCGGCTTTGCCAGTACCCCGCCGGAGACATGGCTATCAGCTTCATCGTCACCTGGGAAACAACAACATTACTTCATCACCAGAAGAAGAAGTGAAACCTCTGAAGTGATGCAGGAAAAAACGCGCTCACCTCCAGCACAAATATAAAGGTGAAGACGACAGATATGGTGGCAAGGGGGAATGTGACTTCATCATCGTCTACATCCCACTGGAGAAGAGACACTTAAAATGAACTTTTGTACATACAACACAGTAAAAAGCACACTTGGGTAAAACAAGAGGGTGCTGTGTTATATGAGGCGCTACCTTGACAGACAGCAGGACGGACTGTGCCAACACCAGCACAGCAATGCCTCGTTTGAAAAAGGGATGCTGGGTGATGTCATACATCTTGGCTCGAAAACCGCCATTTTCTGTAAGATTGATTAAAAAAAAAGTACTGAAACTTGTGTAGAGATTAAAAAAAAAAAAGTTCCTGAAGAATACCAACAGCTGGATGAAACTGAATGTCTCAAATGATTGTCAGTACTGAAGCCTGACAGTACTTGACTCTGTGTAGTACCCCTTACTGTCCAGCAGATGGCACTCATGGTCTGCTTGAGTCTTACTTTGAATACTTTTTAAGTGCTGCAGGATTTACATACATTTATTCATGTAAATGAATATGCAAGATAAGGGTAAAAACTATGTAAACATGCTTCAAATTTTGTGCATTTGGAAACACTGCACAGAGAGGATCCAACACCCACTCACACAGCAATTTAAAAAAAAAAGGGGGGGGGG
>OOFC01014137.1:0-14192 GCA_900323345.1 Pseudochromis fuscus
AGAATTTACTTTCACTCATGACATCATAATGACTTGTGGGAAAAATGTATTGGTTCTTTGGAGCCTGTGTCTTAACACCCCCATGGTTGTCAGGGGTATTTATTTATTTATTTATTTTTTGCTCTTTTGAGACGTTGTTGTTTTGTCCATTTCAATAGACAGTCTATGGTTTCCTGACACCGTATGTCAATGTCAATGTCAGCTTTATTTGTATAGTATATTTAAACAGGGCCTACCCAGGTGCTTTACAATAAATGAACAAATATATAAACATGACAATATAAACCAATAAAATCAACATTATAAAAAACAATAAAATCAACAAACCACAAGATAAAAACACCCAGTAGGTGCATCAGGTGTGCTCAGCCAAATGCCAAGGTAAACAAATGTGTCTTTAGTAGTGATTTAAAAAAAAAAATCAGTAGGAAAAGTAGAAAAATTATTTTGAACATTTTCAGTTTTCACTGAAGATGTTTTCACCAAAACGTAGAAAAACATGTCTCTCTCACCATGCAGCTCTCTTTGCCTTTTGGCCAGGTCACAGTTGTAAATGAGAATTAGTTCTCAACTGTCCCACCTGGATAAATAAAGGTTAAAGGTTAAATAAAAAGATAAATCAGCTAAAGGTTTTTTGTGCCAGGAGCCAGTCAGCAGGATCATGTATCTGCCTCATAGACTCCAATAAACCTGTGACCCCAAATTTCAGGAAATAAGAAACACAAAGTATCACCAAGGGGTAGCGCTATGTCGGAAAAAAACTGAAAAAATCTGGTTCACTTTTGTGTAAAAAGCAGGAATTTGAGAGGTGAGTCTCTGCCTGACTTAGGTAAATAGTTGTTAAAAACATTGATTTAGTATTTCATGATTAAATATGATGATTGAATTGAAGTCAACTGAAACCAGAGTTTTTTGGAGTCAGAATCTAATGGTCATCAGTGGCATTGCACTTTTTTGCACTTCCACATTGGCTTTGCTTTTGAGACCGGAGTGCTTCGTCCATTTCTATACACACTCTATGGGTTTTACCTACGTCTTCTTTCTTCTACTTCTTCTCCAGCTCATAGACACTGTGGTGATGTTTCCCTGCCCTCTGCTGATTGTCTTTCACCATTATCATTGTTACAACATTTGACCATTACAATTCATAACAATTTTCATCCTCTTATGTTACCCAGTGTTTCACCATTAGCCCGCTGAATTTATTTATGCAATGCACAGTCCACAGAATCACTTAAAGAAATAAACCAAGCCGACACAAACTGGGTCAAACCTATTTCACAATTGAAACTGAAAGTTATACAAAAACAAACAGTCTTGGTGTTAGTGCTGATGGAAATAAGAGAGCTGACTGACTATTCTCAGTCATAGCGCGTGAAGGGTTAATCATTTGTTACTTGGGTAATTAGTCTTCAAAAAAAAAAAAAAAGTTTTTCCTAGTGTTGTGAACAGATGGACAGACACAATAGCGGAACAAATCAGAGCCGGGCCGGGAGCAGGGCAAATGACTGGGCCCTTTAAAGCCAAATAATAAAGGTCATGATAACATCATTTTACAAAATACACATGCCTGCAACAGTGGGGCTTACAAGCTTCAGCACCACGGAGAGCGACTATGTAATTTTGAAGTCCATTAAACGGACATGAAGTCTAACAAACCACGAGAACAAACAAACATGTTAGGCTACATGGTTACTAATAATAAAACAGCAAAGCAGTTCAGCACCACGGATAGCGACCGCATCATTTTGACCCCCACTTTAACTATTTCAACTCAGAACCTGTATCAGTAGCTGTAAACTTTAGTAAAACTGGCACAGCGGCCACATGTTCACAAACACAATCTTAATATGAAGTACTATAGGACTAGTCAACACTATTGCGCTCCGCGAACTTGTACAAGATGCTCTGTGTGTCCATTTTCTCTGCTCTCTCATTCTCTATGGACAACATGGCAAGTTCACACAGTCTCTCCTGCCCCACTGTGCTCCTCCAGTGGTTTTTAATGAGTTTTAACTTGGAGAATGAGCTCAGAGGTTGCAACGGTGACGGGAAGAGTCAAAAATAAAAGTCATGGTGGAACACAGCATTGCATTAGTGCTGCAGCAGCTACTGGGCTTGTCTTGGCTTTAACATGAAAAGGTTCTGAATCTATACAACTACCGTGAGCAACATGTGTGTTGTTGTGAGTGTTTTTTTTTTTAACTTTTTTTTTAACTGTACGAGTTTAATGCACATGCTTGGTATCTTCTCTGTTTTGGTGTGTTTCAGTAACAGCGTTACAGCGCCACATACAGGCCTGGCATATGAACTACAGCGTTTTTGTGTGGACGCACACATAAATGACCGGTTTAGGGGAAAATGGGGCCAAGTCCTACCTTCCTACCTCCTGTATGGCCCTGTGCGGCCCAGGCCGGGGGAGGTCCGCCCTCCCAGCCCCGCCCCTGGACAGACAAACTAAGACACCAACCTACACAGGCAAAAACATAACCTCCTTGGCAGAGGTAATAATAATTCAAATTGTTTTATTATTGAAAGGTTTGGTAGGTCTGACTTTATGAGTTCATTCCTCTGTGGCAGTTGTTGAAGCAGCAGATCATTGGTTAATTGACCAGACTCTAGCTTAATTGAAAGTATCATTGGCAGAGAGGTAGGAACTCTTTAACTATCAAACTTTGGTAATTGTTAGGCTAGAAAAGAGATCTGGGTGAGTAGTGGGGAAACATAGTAGGGTGTGTAAATGGTAAGCTATTAGCCCCGTGCCACACTGTGATAAATACGACTGATTAAAGGAGCCTGTGATGTGAAAGCAATGGCTGTCTCTCAGTAAAAGAGTTGGAGCAAAAAAGAAAGTTGTGGGTCCATATGCAGAGGAAATTGCTTGGTAATCAAATATATTTCAGACCCTGACAGTGAGCATGTAAATAGCAGAGGGGATGGAAAACATGTTTACACATGTCTATCACCAAGGCCTCTGTGAAAGCAGCAGCTAGTCTCACTTCTTGTTGAGTGTTCATTAAGTACTCTCCAGTTTTTTTTAAATGAAGGTTTGATGAATACTCATAAAAGCACACACAGACACAATGTTTAAAAAATATCTTTTTATTATCTTAATGGGTTAAAGTTTATTTTTAAAATCATATAGTTTCAATAATGTCTGAATCAAAAATGAATACAAATATAATGCGGGTGGATTTTCTGTGGCTGATTTTATCGGTTACATTTTGCAAAATTACAGATAAAGATCTCAGCATGAACACATTCAATAAAAACAACTAAATCATGACAAACAGGTCTGACAAGTAATTATGCATGGCAATTATATTTAACCATCTAGTCTGAATGTCTAAATGGCAGCATGTGTTGCATAAATTGAATTGTATACAAGAATAATTAAAGTACTGTACAATTAAAGTAGAAGCTTAAGATTTACTGTGATCATAAACATACACACATACATAAAGTGACTCAAACTCAAACTGATTTTGATTTCTATGCTTTTCATTCACTGATGTATGTGTAGTGTGATTACGGCCGTCGGCCCGCCAAAATAAAAGAGGCGAGGACTATCAGACTCTGCCAAACTACACATGGTGGACATTTAGAAATGAACAAAGGTATGAATTTTCACCCAGAAGTAATCTTTTAAGTTTGATCTTCTCTGTTCCTCTAATGTCCTGTTAACCTGAGTTGGGTGTGGCTGCAACTGTTTCCTAATCTTAACTTGAAAGGTCAATCCCATGTTTGAAACTAGACAGTCTGACAGTCCATGTGTGATCTCCTAATTTTCTCAGATTGTTGACATTATCATCCAGCTTGTGTTTTCAGCTAAATCCTTGAAGATGTGACAAAGGTATGAATTTTACCCAAAGAGCCAAAACATCATCAGTTTGTAACTACCACTTCCTTCTTCCTGTTTGGGAAACAGATGCAGTGGTGGTGGTTTGTTGCATCCTTCCTGTTCTCTGTCACTTGTTGCACTATTTTCCTATTATAACAAACAGGGATTTACAGGATTTTTTTCTTACTGGATCGCCCCCAATTTTGCACAAACAAATATGTTCATTGGGTAATACCCTATAGCTCTAAATAAAAAAGATGCTCGCAGACAAACAGACCAATGTGGGTGAAAACCTAACCTCTTTGGTGAAGGTAATAATTGTTTATTTGAGTGTATTTACATTGCAGTTGGTCCACTGTGACTAAATAAAAACTAATTTAATACAGTTTAAGTAGTATTGTTACTATGGTAAATGCAGTATATTTATTCAATGCTTTTTCACCTCAGCTCAGGCTTATAAAGCACTTTACAGGGTTTTGCCTCTCATCCACCCACTCACACAAATATGACAAAAGCCACCATCAGGAGAAACTTAGGGTTCAGTGTTTTGCTCAAACACACCTTAACATGTGGACAGGAGGAGCCAAGGATCAACAGATTAAGACTGACTCTTAATGGTCATCAGTGTTGGGAGTAACACCATTAATAACAAAGTTATTACTAATAACACCATTACTAATAATGGTGTTACTTTTGTCAGTAATGATTATTTAAATACAAATAGGTTTGTTACTCCATCATGTTACTCTGTGGAAAGAGCAAACACCTTATGGTGCCTTCACACAGAGTCATGTTCACCGTGTTAATCATGTACCGAGTGTGTGAGGTCCCGCTAGAACCTCCATCAGCTGTTACACTGCCAGGACTCAGGATCCCCGCTGAGAGCAGCCTGATCTCTGCAATTTGTTTTGAAATTTGCTGCTGGCTGAAATTTGTGACGCTGACATCTGTGTGGTAGTGAAGCATGCACAGGTTCAAATAGTTTTGGCTTTATCTAAAAGACAATGGATAGAAATCTGTGGAATTGCATTAACTGTTGACAGAAGTAACTATTAACTGTAATTAGTTTCTAATTTTCAGTAAGTTGTCCAACACTGGTGGCCATATACTCTGATCATCAGAATCATATATCTTGGATATTTGAGTGAGGATAAAAGGATCGGCTCTGTCAGCTAATGATGGAGACTTATACAAAATATTAGTCCTATTACTGCAATCAGGTCAGGTCAAAAGCCAGAAGGAGGTCTTTCAGGTTTTGCTGGCCCAAGTGTTTTCTGAAGCAACCGATAGCTATTGGAAACTCACAGGGTCTCCCTCTCTACCTCTGCATAAACCTGGTTGTGTGAGGACTTGTGTGAGGCTGCAGTAGCTGTGCACTGACTGACTATGGTGATGGTTCCTACTTTCAACTAAAGGGGGACCAGAAGGTGAGCTCCACTTATCAGGGTATCATGCTGTTCAGCCTGCCAAGGAAAGCCTTTTCCAGATTGCCAGAAAGGAGGCTGTGAACGACTATCAAACCTCTAATCCAGGAGGAACAATTCTGACTCTGTCCTGGTCATGGAACAGTGGACCTGCTTTATATCCCTGCGAGGCTACTGGCTTCATGGGAGTTTGTCCATCCGGTCTAGATGTGGTTTGTGGACTATGACCATGTGCCCCGGGGTATGTCGAGGAGGAGGTTTGCAAGAAAATCGAATATCATGGCCACAGGTGTGCAGCTGTCAAATAAGTTTAGTGAATCTAGTAAAAATGTGATTTTTTTTTTTTTCCCAGGAAAAGAGCGGCATAAAGGTAACATTCAAGTAATATACCCAGGTAAAATACAAGTATCTTTGCATTGGATTGTGTTATTATTACTGAAGGCTAAACCAGAGTCTTCGCTACATAAAATATTTCAATTTTATGTTGCAATTTGAGATGTAGCAGAGATATGCCAGTTCTTGGCTGTTCTTGCTTTATGAATGTAGGGGGTTTATTGAGAGGTTGTTAGCCTACTCTAATATATATAATATATTTATATATACATATATACATTCATACATATATTTCCAATGAGACTCTGAACCTGACCTCAGGGCAGTAAAAGCTCTGAGCTTATACATTCAGACTTTGGATTTCAGATTTCAGGGATGGGAAGAGTGCTACAAAATTTACAGAAAAGTGAGAAACTTTTTCTTCCATTTACTTAAATGTATTTAATTATTTACATTCATTTTTACACTAGTAAAAATAGAGTCCTTCTCTTAGACAGGAGAAGGCAAAAGAATTCATGAATTATTATACAGGTACAGGCTTTTCCAACTGTTTCAGGTGATTGAGCAAAATTGTTTAAGAGTTGAAAACAAGCAAAGGGCAAAACGAAGGAGACTAAACACATTAAAAGCAGATGAATTTCCTGTCACGTCCTTATCGGGGACACATCAGGACGCCTTGGTGTTTACACAATAAAAGGTATGTGCATCCCAGACTACCTCCACATGTGATTTGAGTGATTGGATCTGTTTTGGTGGTCGTTCACACTTGTGATCTGATCACTCAAACTGCTCAATAAAACCAAGTGTGGACAGGACTTCAGAGATTTGAGTACACCAGTGGTGCCCTACCCTGGTCCTCAGAGCCCCTATCCTGCATGTTTTAGATGTGTCCCTCCTCCAACACCTGATTCAAATGATCAGCTCATCATCCAGCTCTGCAGAAGCCTGATAACGTTCCTGATCATTTGAATCAGGTGTGTTGGAAGAGGGAAGCATCTAAAACATGCAGGATCGGGGCCCTGAGGACCGGAGCTGGGCACCATGGAGTACACATCTACAGGTTTCACAAATCAGAGAGCACATGTCCAGATTGAGATACAATTTCTCACACCTCCACAGGCATTTGTAAATAACATCATCACAGTAATACTCCGACACATGTTCCTCTGTGGAATGAAAAAATGCTCAAGGGCTCCAGCACATTTTGTTTAGGGAATAACCCACAATTATATTTTGGGTTGCGCTGAACACCTTACTTGGTGTTTTGTTGTTTTAGGTATAAAATAAACAATTTCAGTTGTCTTGAAACAAAAGTTTGACTAATATCTTGAATAATACATTTGATTTTTTTTTTCTTGTAGGGATGCAACCTTTGGAGCAAATGAAATATTTTTCTTCTCCATTCAGAAAAACATCTGCTCAGATCCCTAGATTTTAATTACACAATGTGTGCCCTTAGCTAGAAACTAATGAGGAAAAAAATCAACATCTGTGGAAAGGTAAGACATCTCATTCAGTTTGTGTGTGTGTTTATGGTTTGTGTTGACTGATACGTGTACAGCAGGCTGCTAAGGGTATGACAGCCGCCAGTCAGTGTTAAACTAAAGTTAAACAGATGTGGCAGACTGATGGTTCGAGAGAAAACATCCCTTTGAGAAATACAAACAGATGATAGATAAAGTTGTTGGGTGACACAGATTCAGCAGCCTGTGCATCTGTTGCAGTTTCGTCCTGCAGTGTAAAAATCCTGACCTGAAAGTGGAGTGCATACTGCTTCACACTCTTGATTATTTCTGATGTCATTTCGTGGACATAAAAGCAAACATGTCAGTTGCAAGTATAGGCAAAATGTGAAAATAATAAGTTGATATATGTATGTATGTATGATAAACTCTGCGGTTTTATAAATATACTCTATTTATTCATATTTTTTACTATTACTAATCATTGTGCAAATAAATTGTAATCACATAAAATGCACTTGTAAGAATAGGAGCAACATTTTTGTGATGGCATGGATATATTTATTATATGAAATGCATAATACTGCTGATTAAAAAAATCAAAAATTTGATTTACTTAAGCACACATTTAAATGATTTCCTGATTTTTTACTTTGTCTTGAAAATAAGACACCTTATTTGACAGAAGTGATAATGTATATGTTTGAAAATCTGCAGGATGCACAGTTGTACTCCGGATCAGCCTCACTTGAAAGCACAACTGTAAAAGATGCTTTTAGGCCACGAGACAACAAGTTTCCATCTTGTATTATTAATCAAACTTTGTAGCTGACAGACTCACAGACTGTTCCTCTTCAGTGATCTGTATGCTCTCTGGGGTGAATCATGGAGGAATCCCAGTAAAATCAGTTCTTATGTCGTCTCCCTGACTCTTGTTGTTTTGGTGATTTCTGTGGGAACATCATGAGCCACCGCTACACACTGCTTTCTAAGTGCAGCAGCACAGGCTTTTGCATGTTCACACCCTCTCAATGCCTGAAAGCACGTTTAAGTGGGAAAGAGGAATAGCTCTAAATGTTCTTTGAATTCTCTGTGGATGGTTTAAAAATCAGCAGAGTTTTTAAGTTAGAGTCAAAACATCTCTGCTTCGGGGGTAACTCTGTGGCACTACAAGGTAATAAAGAAATGCATCCTATGTAGCTAAGAGAAAAATGGGTAAACTGAACACACTGCATTGAATGTGGTTGTGATGAATGAGTTCAATGGAGAATAACAGTGTAAAAGATGTTGACTGTAAATGCAGTGACACCTGCAGATGCACTTTTGCAACTCTATCAGCGTCAATTTACATCCTGTCAATACAGATACACTGTTGTACTGTTTTTAATTATTAATACCAGTTTATGGTGCTTTGAAGTTTAAGTTAATTTCTGGTGATAGAATTTAACATCATGTGCCTCAGGATTGGACTCAGAAAAAGCCGCAGCTACACATATTTATTTACATACCTGTATAGATCAGTCTCTCAGTCATAAACTCCAACAATAAAAATCATTGGGGATAATCAAAGTGGGGAATCAAAGTGGTCATAGATCTTTCCTTTAATGGTTTTTGATGGATATCATTATTGGCTCCTGTAAGTGAAATACCACAAATGGCAGCCTGGTAAGATCTTCTTATCAAGGGGGTCAATTAATCATCTGTAGTTAATTTTTAATTAACCGGAGGCATGTCTTGACCATTTGAATTTCTTCCAAATGACTGCTCTGGGATAGACTCTCCAGGGTAGTGCGTTTAAATTATCCCAGCCAGAGCCTGCTTCATCTGTGAACCTGAGGTCAGCACAGCTGCAGAATATCAAGAACATCCTACACAGCTTTAAATTTGTCTTGAAGTGTACTTCCCATGAGGATAATGCATTATGGAGGAAAAGTAGTGCATAGAAGAACAAACTTAAAATAGTAACACGTAGATATTAGATAAGAGAAAAGGCATAAGAAATGTCATACATTAGTGTGTACGTGAGTGTGGATGGAAAATAACGCCACAGATGTATACTCATTTACACATGCAAGTTTTATTTTTATTTAAAGTTTTATTATGGAAAATATGCAAACATCGTATTCAATAAACCTGTGCAGATTTTCACTTAAATGTAAATGCAAAATCAACCTAATCATGCTCCTAACAGGCATTTTATAATTAAACATTAAATTACTCTGAATTGGATGAGTGCAAAATTAGGGTCATTAAATGTCATCACTACATAATATAACACATTTTCAGATGGAAAATTACCACAGATTGCTCTGTACATTCCAGCTTGTGAGTGCTAACTACCGGGCTGAGCAGCGATGACTCAGTTCTTGACCGTTCGGTTCGATCCCGACGTTCTAACTTTCTGAATAGAAGAGTTTTTTTATTGAAATGGTTCATCAACTCGAGAAGATTGCCTATTTTGAACGAACAGCATTTGCAAAGACGTGAGAGTCTGACGCAGGCTGAAGATTGCTAAGTTACAGATTTTATAGGCTTCGCCACTCTCCACTTAACGACACTGCACGGAAATTTGTATGTACTTGTTCAGCCAAATAGGACAGAGCCATTAAACGTCCTCCCACACAGACACAACACTAGATGGATGCCGGCGAGTGTGCAGCATGCTGGGGCGCTCCTGTCGTGCTTATCGCCCTCGTAATGCTGCAGTTTGTTATCACCAGAAATCAAGCAGCAATATCTGTCGCAATAGTGAATTTGCTGTTTAATTTTTGTTAATGATACTGACGTATGTGAACTGAGAGCAGCATCATTTGCTTCACACTTTCATTTAAGTAAAATTCAGATGTGCTTTATGAATATTATTTAATATAGCATTAAAGTAAAAACATTTTGGGGAGCATTATATACTATTTGCACAGACTGTGTATGGAAACAGACTCATGGCGCATTTACACTGACAAAAAAGTACCTGGAACTTGGTACCTGGTATAACTTTTCGTACCTCCTCTCCTGCGTTACCCGGTCAGGTCGGAGCAGGTACTAAAATCTTATTGGTGGGAATAGTCACTGCGTCGTTGCGTCATCACTGCGCGGCACGTAATCTGTCCCAGCAAACACGCCATTTTTAAATCTTCAGCAAACCGTGCAGACGTGTTTGAAATAACAACAAGAAGAAAAATGATATCTGTTAGAAATCCTGCCCCATGGACTCAGGATGAGGTGCAAACCTTTCTGTCATTAGTCCCCGATGAGAAAATCCAGCGGGAGCTGGACGGTGCGGTCAGAAACGAAAGAATCGCATAAAAGATGACGTCATGAATGACAGCCAGCTACACGGAAGTAGGACGATCCTCAGCAATGTAAATGCAACCGAGGGGCCGATTCTGAGCCATTCGAGGCGAAGTGAAGTGAGTAGGTAAAAGTGTAAATGCACCATCAGATGCAGACAACAGAGACATGACAGATTCTTGGAATGCAAACCTATTTACTACAGTGACACCAAAATCACAAACAGGAAATCAGGATGCTGCAGCGGTGGCTTCCCAGAGCTACCTGAAGGACTTAAGGAGAACCAACCAACCCTCATACACAAAAACATCAATTTAAGGAAAACTCGTAATAACTTGACCCCACGAAGGCAGGAGGGGAAAACAAAGAACTAACAGGAAACACAAGACCACCGAAACAATTTGGTGCAGGGCAAAAACTGGCAGGTGTTTGGCAACAGAAACTAACAAGGCTAGCTTAGGCCAAGTGAACTGGCTCATAGAGGGAGCAAGGAACTTAACTGTCCAAGAGAACAGATGATGAGCTGAGCCGTGGCGGACGACGGTCCTCTGTGGAGATCGGACTAGGCATGCAGACAGGAAATCACATGAAGTAGATCACGATCCAAAAGCAAGCAGCATTAGCCTCAGCCTTGTATAGATGAGAGTGAAAAGGCAGTGATTGCTTCCACCTGCTCGCCCACCACTACCTCTGATGGGAATTAACAGCACCTGTCCGCATGCAACCCACCACCGAGGAGAGAATCTGCCTCTACCTGGCAGCTGAGGTGGAGGGCGTGACAGTGACGAAGTAACTGGGTCTCAAAAATGTGGGTCATTCTGGTGCCGTTAGGGGCGGGGTCTCATACATGTTGGGGAGTGTCTTCGAGGTCAAGGGTCAAACCCGCCTCCTCACTCTTCCCTTTATTTCTAAATATGGTCACTTCTGGCTCCAAACAACCAACATGGCAACATTCAAATGGCGATGTCCTGGCATCACAAACCAACGGGTGACATCACGTTGTCCATTTTAGACACAGTCTATGATTATTGATTATGAATAGAATCACATGCTATGCAGCGTGAGACACATTTTAAAGCTGGAACTACTCAAATAAAGTACCTCAAAACTACACTCAGATTAATTACTTTAGTATTATTTTCCTGCAACAATACAATAATTAATCACCACATTAGGAACGTATATTTGTAATCATAAAGCCAAAAGTAATTTTAAAAATTAGTTTGACATTGTGAATAGTGTAAGAGAGAGACACATTTACAGCTGCTTTTCTCTCCGCATAATCAATGACTGTGATTTACAGCAAGACATATAATATTGATGTACGGCCTTATACCCGCAATGCTGTAAAACTGTGACTCAAAACTACATGTACACTCATGAAACAGCTGTAAACCGTTAGCGTTTGCATAACAAAGGTTAACCATGAGCTGTTAATGCCAGATTGTGTATTCCAGCTTTTGAGTGCTGACTTCAGTTGCTGACACTGCTAACCTGATACTGTAGCAATATGAGAGGCTGTACTGAAAGGTGGCGGCCTCATCTAAACAAACATCCTGTGCAAGGACAAGTGGGTTTGATCTATAGGCAGCTGACGTGTTCATGAATGCATGATGTTCTTCTTCAAACAGGCTTCATTGTGTAGCAGGCTTAGAAGTTAATAGGTCTTAAACAAGCATCATCTTTAAGCACAGTCTTAAATGAAAACCTTAGAACTCAAATACTTTTACCAATACTTGACAGATTGATTACACCAATCAATGCTAACTATGTTACAATTTATAAAGTGATGAAAGCAAAGTGAAATGTATTTTGTTTGTGGTGATATTAGTATTTGATGTATTACAGTAGAAAGGACTCAGAGAGCACAAACCTCCTCCAAGGGATGATCCCAGGCTGATCTGATCTCCACAAATATTCTCAGATTAAAACATCATCCTGCGTGTGTGTCGATTTATAAATGATTCATTCAAATGTGACAAAGTTGTGAATTTTAATCGAAAAACAAAAATATTTGACTGCTTTCTATTTTCTGCTTCCTTTTTCTTCTTGCTGTCTGGCTCAACTGGGTTTTGGTTTGGTTAAAACATTTATTCATTATGACAGATATTTATTTCTGGATTTTAATGCAAGATCAAAGGATCCCATCCTCTGATCTTGCCCAAAATTTTATAATTTGTTCCTTGGGTCATACACACAGACAAATAAACCAACACCTAACCTTCTTAGCAATTAATTGGAAGTAATCAACTGTTCTGCTTTGACTAATAAAAGCACGCCATTCCTCTTTCAAATGTAGCTTTCCCAGATGTCACTGTCTTAAAAAAGAAATTATAAAAGACTAACTCCTCCTGAAAATAAATTGACTAAATTAGAAAAGCACTCGAAGAGCGCAGAAATCTGCAAAGCACTGTTAAGGCCAATTCATACTTTCCGCGTCCGCATGTGCGCCTTGGTGCACGAGGGTTCGCGTCACGTAAGTCTCGTCATCGAACACGTCAGCAAGCGCTTGAGCAGACAGGCGCAGCTCAAAAAATGTGACAGCGTCGCCTGGGCGTGGAGGGCGCGAGCAACTGCGCATGTGTAAAATTCAATACAAGCAACTGCACTGCGCTTGCGCCAGCATATCAACATGGACGCCTTCGAGGAGAGACTTTGTGAGGTGAATCCTTCAAAAAATTCCTGGATTCAGACGGTGATCCGGAGCACTTCCAAAATCTAATCATTTGTTCCTCATCCCCATCTGGACAATCCCTGAAAATTTCATCCAAATCCGTCCGTAGGTTTTTGAGTTATTTTGGAAACCAACAGACAAACAGACAAACCCTGGCAAAAACATAACCTCCTCGGCGGAGGTAATAACTCTGAGAAAGTGGTACAGCTCATTAAAGTAGAACAAGGAAACATGGACTCTTCTGAGAGGAGGTATCCCACAGAGTTAACTTTCCAGGTTGGTCACTAAACTATTTATTTACAGTCTTCTAAACTTTGAAGATACCACATTTCAGTATTCTCCCATGTGTCTCCTGCACTTAGTTAAAACTACTGACACAGGATTGGACAGTGGTTGTTCTGGGGGAGGGGCTTAGCTAAAGGGTTCACTGTGCAGGCACAGGCTGCTGTTGCTGATGCTCAGTAAGAGTTACAGTGTCTTGCTTTCACCCACAGTGACGATCTAATTTGTTCCATCCCAGTTTCATGATGAACCAAAAATATTCTCACACTGACGTAAGAGATCTCTGAAGTTGTGTTTTGTGCCACTGCTTCAGAAAATAATCTCTCACTGCTGGTCACTTCTCAGACTCTCAGTCCAGTGAGTTGTGTGTTTCTGAAACGCAGCAGGATTTAGAGAATAATGAAATGAAAGTGTCAGTCCCACTGCTCACATATTGTGTTGTGTTATTAATAACTGAAACACAGAGACACAAACTCTCTGCACTCTGAAGTTTGTAAACATGGACTTTTTAGGGATCTGTGACTGAAACCCATTATGTGTTTTCAGTACTTAACAGGACCATCTGTTTCCAGTTTACAATGAACGCACAACCCGGACAAACACACACACACACACACATACACACACACACACACACACACACACTTTGAAGGACTGATTTCTTCTTGGATTAGGAACATGTGTCCTACTCACTTCCTACAGAACAGTGTGTCTGTAACCTGTACCTTCATGAACTGAATGTGAATCACTATCATGATCCTGCTTTAATAAATCAAAGCTAAGAATCAGCTCTCACACACACACACACACACCCACACACACACACACACTAGCTGTCCAGTCAGCAGTCAGAACCTTATTGAATTGAACCTTATTAAGACTTCTTC
>OOFC01014139.1:0-13892 GCA_900323345.1 Pseudochromis fuscus
AAGTATGCGCGCGCATTGTGGCAACGGAAGTATGGCGGCTAGCAAAGGCTTGTCAAGTTACTCTGGTGCATTATCAACAAAGTGGAGGACTATATACACACTGCAAACTGCACCTGTATGGCAGGGTAAGTATTATTGTGTGCTGATTTCACTTTCTTTGCCTTAACAGAAATGAACATGAACTGCTCAGATAACTTAACTGTGATGTATTAGGCTTTTGCACTTGCCGGTACCGTAGTTAATGACGGTATAAACGGAAGGTTGTCATGGTAACAGTTGTTGTGGTGTTGACGAGATAAAAAAGTTATGTACGATGAAACTCGGTTGTCAAGCCTCGTTAATATAACATAACAATCTGAACTGCCAGTGTCCAATATAAAAATGATAACAGGCTGATGGCATGCACCAAAACCGCGGCTAACGCTGCTAATGCTAACAGCTAGCTTCCACACTCACTAAGGAGTCTCTGCACAAGATAAAAAACACAACAACCAGACATTTTGATGGGCTAAATTTCCACGTGGTTCTTCCCAGAGAGGTGCAGACAATACCAGGTAAACAATGGGACATAGCACTTCTGTTGCTAAAATACGCACGCAGCTTCTTGATGACGTAGGCTGTAAATGGGTCTATAGTCCGGAAAATACAGTAGTTTTTATTGGGTTTTTTTCAGGATCAACAGACATGACATGACTGACACTACACAGACAAGACAACAATAGACGAGGGTATAGACTGACAGTGTGATATCCTACTTCCTACTATTTGATCCGATATATCTTGTCCTATTTCAGCCTCTCAAATCCTGTATCCTACACATTTCTCCTTCTGTTTAACCTGTACCTGCATATTCTGCTTTTTATTATTACCTATCCATCCTTACTTTCAATCCAAGTATTTCTACTCCTGTCCTACATTTTTTCAATCTCCTTTTCGAACCTATTCTTGTAAAAAATCCTTTCCTAATATATAAAATGCTGTTTGGACCCATATTGTATCCTGTCCTTTCCTTTCCTATATCTTACCCCAGCCTTTATTCAATGTTCTATATCCTGTACCCAATTTCTATTTTGTCCTTTCCCACCCTATCTTGTCCAAAACTGTCCTATTCTGTCCTAAACTGTACTTTATCTTGCCCGGTATAATTCTCCATACTGCCTTATATTCTCCTCTGTTCCCTCCTATCACAGTCTTTCTGTCCTATCTTGTCCTGCTCGCTCCTAACTGCACAATATCAAGTTCAAAGTCCAATAAAAATACAACCAGGTATAAAATTCTTTCATATTCTCAGTATTTCAGATTGTGAGTAGAGTGTGCAGATGGGAAGTTTAAATAAAATCAGATATACATCATCCCCATAATTATGCATGTGTCCAGATGGGATGTACTTTAAGCACACTGCATATCCCTGTGCTAAAGGTCTCCCACATTTGCATGCAGTATGGCATTTCTGGCAGATATCCAGTGCTATACGATCACTTATTTGATTAAACATTATCATGCTCAGCAGGACAGTGGTGCTCTCAGGAAAGTTAAGGTATAACTGCTGACAGCAGCAGAAAGCCTTATGAGTCTCACCAAGGTTTTGTTGTGGTCATGAATGGAGGGATCTGTCCTCCATTGTGTAGTTTTACCCAATAAATCCGACCTGTGATGAAGATCATTGTGATTCTTTGTGTATGTTTAAAATGATTTCCAGTCTTACATCTTTAAAATTTGTTCTTCTCTTTCAGTGTTTTGTTCATTTATTAATGTCGAGCATTCTTTCAAGTTTCCCTTTTCTGTCTAACACATGTAAACCTTAAAAAAAAAAAACAACCTGTGCTGTGGATTTGCTTCATTTATAATTCTCCTTGTTCACACTGGTAACAGACAGTCCCTGAAATCGATCAGATTATTTTATTTTGACTCGAGTGTTGGCTCAAGTGCTCCAAAAACCTCTGCTGTGAAATTTCTCACCCAATCAATTCCTCAATCAGATATCTGGAAAAAACCAAACACTGAACAGCGGGAATGACTTTGTATACTTCTCTTTCAAATGGGTGTTATTTAAACCTGCACATCAATGTTTTTATATTAGCTCTTTGAAAAGTCAGTTACCTCCCAGCTCTGCAGTTTCCTTCAGGTTTCCACAGCAGTTTAGCATATTTGATGTCGTAGTTTTGGTTGTGATTCATTCTCGCTGCCTTTTCATACACAGCAGGAAGCTGTTTCTACAAAGAGAGGTTTCAGAAACCTGCTTGGCTACACACTTAGTGCAGAAGTGGAGGCAGCCACAGTCTCCAGCTGAAGTGCAGGATTTAACTGTTATGAGACTTTAACAACAGCAAGTTGAGCAAAAAGTGGAATTTATGGGAATTAAATCTGCCAGGTAGAGAGAAATGTGGCTCCAAAGCGATAACTGTAAATAGAAATCAGAGAAACCATCGGGTTTCAAAAGTTCCAATGTGCAAAAAGGTGTAATACCCCCAATGGCCACTAGATGCTGCCCCAAAAAACTCTGACTCCAACTGACTTTAATTCAGGTGTGAAATACAAGTCATTTTGATGTCATTCACTAAAATTAACAATTGTTATTAGTGATCAGGCAGATTGCAGCAGTAATGTGGCCTCTGCACAGATCCATCGTGGTGACGAGGGAGCTGAGCCGAAAGGCAAAGCTCTCCATCTACCAGTCGATCTTGGTTCCCACCCTCACCTGTGGTCACGAGCTTTAGCGACTGAAAGAGTTGACATGAGCTTCCTCTGTGAGGTGGCCGGGCTCCCTCAGAGAAAGGGTGAGGAGCTCGGAGTAGAGCTGCTGCTCCTCCATGTTGAGAGGAGCCGGATGAGGTGGCTCGGGCATCTAATTAAGATGCCTCCCTGGTGAGGTGTTCAGGGCATGTCCCACCGGGAGGGGACCCCGGGGAAGACCCATGACAGGCCGGAGAGACTATGTCGTTCAGCGGGCCTGGGAACTCCTCAGGATCCCCCGGGAAGAGCTGGACGAAGTGGCCGGGCAGAGGGAAGTCTGGGCTTCCTGCTTAGGCTGACCTGACCTGACATGCGGTGAAGGAAGGATGGATGGATGGATGAATATTAGTGATCTGCTAGTCAATGTGAAAAGCAGATCTTCAAAAAGCTTTAGGTGCATGGATAGATTGATTGACAGGTATGATCTCCAATTAGAAAAGACCTTTCCCAAGTCTTTCACCAATACACATTGAGTAGCATCATAGGGCTCAACAGTCATACCCGCCTCCTCACTCCTCACATCCAAATATGGTCACACTTCAATCAACCAACATGGCTACTTTCAACTCCTGACTCCACAAACCAACATCATCACTTCTAGATTCAGTCTATGCTCCACAGTAATTCTAACAGTGCTCTTTGTAAGATGTTACTTTGTCAGTGCTGTGTCTGCAGTTTGTTCTGCTGCCACCAAGTGGCCCAAAAATCCATTTCAACTGTGTGAAGTCTACCAAGCAGTTTTCCTCCCATAAATGTTATTCAGAATTTTTTTGAACGGGGCATGTAAAGGGCACTACTGCACTTTAAAAAATGGGCTGTATTCAAAATTGAAAGCATTTAATGTAATGATAACTGTGACTCGACAGTGTTAATGTACTCGGCTCATTATCCGGCGCAGATGGAGGTGTACAGTGTTGAAAGTGACATCCGTTGAAGTGCAGATCCGTTGCCTTCGGAGCGACTGCTGAGTAACTCCGGCATGGAGCTGAATCCGGAGAGGATCATAGCCTGATGACACTTGGCAAAATGGCACGCTAATTATAGTCATTTTCATTTTGGGCAGAAATGCTTGAGCTTAGTCATGTGCGAAGCGTTGATACCTTTCAGAGCACGGACCAATGCTCCCACGACGTTTAGCCCTGCCAAATCTCTGCTGCGGATTGGCTGAGTCTGTAGCGAGCAGTGACACTCAGAGGCTTAGGTAGTTTCCACCCTGGGCTGGATCGGCAAACCGGTGACACAGAACAGTCTGGGGGCAGCCGTGGGACGGCGTTCTGGCTGGAAATGTTAGCAGCGTTAAAACACTTCGAGCTGATGGCTCTGGCTCGGCTTCAGAACAGCACAGCTCTCACACTCACAAAAAGTGAACTCGGAGGTAAAAAGTCTGTATTTCTCACTCTGTGTAAAGCTTAAAGTTTAGTTTTAGAGGCTGAATAAAAATAGTTGAGTCTCCAGAGTGTTGAACATAAATCACTAACTATCATGGTTTTACAGTTCATTATTTTTACACCGTAGAGTCACGATATCATAATTAAGTGGATGCTGATTCTTGAAAATTAATTTTTTATCATGCACCATAGGCTGCTTTAATTCTCCAAACAGAATAGAGGAACCGAGAATATGCAAAACCCTTTAAAAAATGAAACTTGTGGGTTTTTTTTTAATGTTTTAACCTCTTAAGTTGACAATCAGGAGGAGAAGATGACCCTTTCATGCTGATTTTTAAGATTATAAAAGGAGAAGTACATCAAAGAAAAGTGGTTTCATTTGATGTATGTTGTAGAAAAAAGGTGCAAAAAGAAAAATAGGGGGAAAAAAAACTACAGGAGATTTAAGGTTGTAGCCTAAATACTGGGCAGATCCACAGAGACCAGCACTGAGGAGAGGCAACTGTTTGGTCCATAATTCAGGCCGTTGCTCCCCCAGAGGATCCCTCCCTGGGAAACCTATGATAACTATAACAATCAATCGAAATTTCATTGTTCCTATTTTTTCATTTTCTTTGTATTGAGCTGAAGTGTCTTCGTTAGACTCCTCTGTCTCGCTGCCCGCCACTGTTTGTCTTCTCCCATGGATTTTTAGTTGCACTTGCTGGAAGGATCGGGCTTTATCGTTAGTGCTGAATCCATCCTTTCTATGCAGGGGGAATCATTTTTAATATAACTGTAATTTGGTCAATTTTCCCTGTCACTTCTATATTGGTATCATATTCTCCTGCTCACACTCTGTGCTGTTAATGTAATAGAGACAAATTGTCACAATTTGCAGGGTTTTCATATTTTCCCAGTAAAAAGTGCAGTGGCCCCTCGATCTGCTGTGGGAACACTGAAGCGTTTCTTTTGAAATTCACAACTTTATTTATTAACAGCAGAGTCATTGAGCATGAACGCTCATTTCATGTCTTGTGGTCACCAATGGGATGAAATGAGAGAAAAACAAGATGGATAAGTTTATGTGTTCATAGCTTCTTGTCCAGACACCACCTCCTAAAAGCTCCTTAGTTTCCCCCAGGGTGGAGAACGGTATATTTTTATTAACAGTAGCTGAACTCAAACTTACTGAAGTTGAAGGAGAAAAACAAGAATATAAAGTGCAGTGCATTCAAATGTGACATAAAAACAATGATGTGAATGGCTTCTGCAAGAGGCTTTTTAAATTCAACGAGCTGAAATTATACCTATGAGTACTTAGATAAATTAAGGAGTACCGATTACTGATGAAGTAATAGTCAATCATTTTCTTAGTACGTGTTTTTTTGTTTCGTTTATTTGCCAACTTCACTGAAAAATTGTAACTACTACTAACTACTACTACTAACTACTACTACTAATTACTACATCTGTTTTTGTATCCTCTTTATCTGAGTGTATCAAATAGTTGTACACACTTTACAGTTGGTCAATTTGGGGATTAGTCCAACTATGTTTTTGTTCTTTTTTTATATTTTGATTTTATTTTTTAAATATTAACCCTTTAACACCTGAGCCTGCAAATTTACTCCTTGAATTTTTATGCTTATTTTGATTTCAAATTTAAATTTAACACACAAAATCTAACATCCTTGTGCAGCTGCAGTGTTTTTGTTCACTAAAAGTCTAAAATCAAAATGTTTCTGTGGGTTTCTGCTATTCTTGCTTCAACGTCACTGTCATTACACTGTTACAACACCTATATAGTAAATACAGTATATAGTAAATCATCTACTTTTCCAGCTTCTGGGAGAGGCGCTGGTGAAATTACCGTAATGACACCATAATTACTGTAAAGTGCAACATCTCAGCTCTCGGGAACTGTTGTTTTTTTTCCGATTGCACAAACTGTGACATAATCACGGTAATCCAAACACACATGCACAGACCTGTCGCTGACGTCACACTCGGGGTTAAAGGGTTGAACCTCAATGATGCCCGTATAAGAACCATAGACTGGTGTGAACCAAAAACCTCTTTGTTACAATGTTCCTAAATGTGTAATCATTAAATTGTACAGATCTCAAAGGGAAGGTTTTTTTTTAATGTAATTATTTGTTTTATTTTAGTATTAATCAACTAACACAGGACTGGAGCTGTATTGAAAGATCTCAGGCCTCCACTGACCCCAGATCTGCCCCCGCCTGTGTGAACATGAAGCAACAACCCTCTCTGGAGAAACAGGGGTGAAAAACTACACCGCACGCTCCAGTTGGCTTTGTATATTATTACTGTTGTTGGAGGCCATTTTCTGATTCTGATTCTGACCAACAGATGGAAGGTGGATATAATTTCATAGGCTCATACATTAGGAAGGAAGCCGATGCATCTGTCTGCCTGCGCGTGTGATTGCATTTGCATAGAGGTAACAGCCGTGGGTTTGTCTCAGTGAGCGAAACCGGCGAGATTGTAATACTTGATTCCCATTTACAAGCTTTGAATGCCAAATGTCCCTCATGATTGGTTTGGAGAATGGCTCGTTCCTAGTCTCCCAGTTGCAGTAAATGTTGAGGGAAATAGCTTTTCCTTTTTCTCTGTTTTTCATCATTGCTTCTTCCTCTGTGTCCTTTTTGTGCATCTTTGCAGCTCGCCATCGCTTATGAGCCGGGCATTAAAAAGGAAAGGGGGGAGGAGGGGGGGACAGAAGAAAAACAGGTTATCTGATTGATGCTAGGCGTGTGCTTTAATCTAGAGGAGTGCTACTTCACCACTGCGTCCCCACTCTGAAGTGTTTGGGCTGTAGAGGAGCGCTGCTTTGCCTCTATGAAAACAGAGAGGGAGGCAGGATGTAGATCAATATCCCAGGAACACACCAGAGACATTCTATTTTATTAAACATTTTCCCATTAAGGCGGTGGCGCGAGCATTGTAGATCATCCCAACAAAGTCGTAAATCACAGACAGACAGCAGTATTGGAAACAATGGGCAGAATCAGAGGAGATTACTAAGAAACAGAAGCTATTTGGTGTTGGTGCCACTGGGAGCCCCATGTATCTTGTTTTTATATTACCACACATTTCAGCTGAGAGAATGCTTTAGTCATAGTGTGGCATCAAAACATCATCGTTGTGTGTTCAGACACATCTTCATGCTACAGGCAGGAGCTTGTGGAGTCTTGAAGCTAATGACTTCTTTTCTAATCTTATTGATTAATAAAGTCTGACTGACGTATCTCGCATCGCTGCACATTAAAACACTTTGCTGTGGCAGGAAGTGAAAGTTGTTTGTGGTAAAGACTGAAAATATCTCGCTAAAAAATCTCGTACAATACAGAAGCTCATCAGTGACAAATCAGACTGTGTATAAGAGATGGGTGTAGTCAGCAGGATGTCACTCGTTAGTTTGTGGCATTTTGAACGTCGCCATGTTGGTTTTTTTCGAGCCAGAAGTGACCATATTTGGATATGAAGGGAGGAGTGAGGAGGCGGGTCTGACCCTCGAACCTGAGGACACTGTCCAATGTGTATGAGACTGGAGTTCACCAATGAGTGAGTCTCCAAACCACCTGTAGATAATTGGAGACCAGACCTGTCAATCTTTTGGAAGCCTAATATCTCATTAATAATGAAATGATTTTCAGATGGACCACCTGATCACTGAGATAAAGAGCTGATTTTATCTGATGACATCAGAATAATTTATGGGAAAAATGTATTGACTGAGAAAACTTTATTTATCCCCAGAGGTCAATTCAGCTTCTACAGTCAACTAACCACATACAACCATCCACTCACATAATTTAAAGTCTCAAACACATGGCATATCGGAGAGAAGAAAAAAATTATTCATCCAAAGTAGATTTAACACTCACATATCAATAGTAGAACCTCAGACAATCATCTCCTAGCTTTAATAGCATTTTAGCATCTTCCAGCTCATTGTTTTGGTTTCAGGGCTGCAGATGGAACGACCCACTGTCATAGTTCGTAGTCACAGTTGACCTCATTAATGTGGTTTCCAGAATAAAAGCTCTGACAAGGCTTCCTGCCCGGCACCAAACAGACAAAGTTAGCGACTAGCTAGTGGAGCATTAAGTCGCTGTCGATCCACATAATTTCCCTCAGGAGTTGGTGGAGACCAAAACAAAGTAGACAGCTTAGGCCAGAGTAAATACAGGACTCTAAGTGAATGCTAATGGAGCTCCCGGCAACATTAGCATTAACTAGGAGGTCGTGCTCTTGTCTTACAACTTGATATATTTATGTACCAGTGTGTTGTGCTTATAGCTTGTTCTACTGTGTCCAAGTGGTTTAAAAAAATACTACTGCCTTATATGGGCGTATTGATATGTCGGTGTGGTTCATATAGTTGTTACAGTGTTTTAGGAAGGGCTGGTAAGGCTGTAATTTCAGCATAAATTCAAGAGCTAAACTAATCAGTCAGTTTTTGAACTGTTAACTGATCTTCTGATTGATTTGTTTAAATAGTGTTAAATTGAATCATTTGATAATGTGCATCTGCGTGTGAGCACAGGTATTTTACCCTGATAGCAGGCAGTCAGCTGAAGTTAAAATCTACTCAGTTAAAGAGGCTTCATTTTCATTAGTGCCTCATCCAGTTTTCCATTATTTATAATATGCTTATTTGACAATGTTAACCAAAAAATTACAACAATTCAGTTTGTTCAAAGATGAATCACATTTACTGAAAAAAATTACATTTTATCCAGAGCAATTTCCACCAATAGGATCATTCCATCCACCTGCCAATCAATCAGCTGTTAGCAGCACAGTTCATATTGTCACTAGAAAACACTGAAAGAGAGTAGCACTGGATAGTAATCAATAGTTTATTGGAATAGTATTATTAGTTAGTATGTACCACTAATGTTACATCATAATGCTGGCTCAGTAGCTCTAGAGTTTCATTGTGTTTAAATGGTCCAATCATATTGCTCCAAATGTTTCGTCCCACCCTCTTGCCACACCCTCTCTTTAAACACCGATGTAATTGTGTTATGTAACATTATCGTTGTTCAAATCTTAAAGGGGCAGTAATTTTTAGCTGAGATCAGTTCCAGTGGATTAAATATGGACGATACCTGTCAGTCATGATGAGTCGCGATGGCGGGAGGTGAGTCGTTTCTCATTTCAGCAAGAAAAAAGCAAGTGGATGAAAATTGACGAGAAAACGCAGCATCACGTTTAGCGTTAGCCTAGCCTCTCTTAAGTGGCTGTGCGTGTGTTTCCGCGCGTGTGTGTGCGCGTGCCTGCGTGTAGCGAGCACGAGGCGCGCTTGTGTTTCGGGCGGGGGTGGGGGCATAAAAACTATTTGCACCGTGGCCTATACTCATGATGTTACGCTAGTGATCAGTTCTACATAGTTTTGTTAACTGTAAACTTCCATAGATCAACAGTAAAACACCAGAGACCTGCTTTCTTCTTCTTTGTGGTGTTTGAATATCCTCCACGTTTTTTAACATGTAGCATCTCTAATGTAGTTTTTTGTGCTTACCTATTAGGAATTAGAAATCACTTGTTTTTTGGTTGTTGTTTTTTTCCTAGTGCTCATCCTCACAGAAGCTTAGGACAAGATTGCAGGTAGGGGTTCAGTGCGTAGCCCAGGGCCACTTCAACACAACAGATGGCTGTTGCTGAGATGGAATCTGTTACTGTTTGGTTCCAGGGTGTTCTCCTCGAGCAGCGAACCACCCCGCCACCCAGTTCAGATTGTACTTTGTTGGAGGCCATTTTCTGAAGCAGATGGAAGGTGGTTGTAATTTCACACAGGCTTGTATGTTCGAGAGCAAGCTGGTCGATCTGCTCGTACAGCGTGTTCTGATAGTATCCTGCTCGCTTCCTTTTGTGCTTAGTGGTTAAATAATCCAGTCATTTCAACAATACTGTACAGAGAACAAATAATTGAAGGACAGATAAGAGAAGAGGCAGGAATAAGGGAAGCAGACTTTAATCATGTTGTCAGGAAAATGCTTCTATTCTCCTTTCCTTCAATTGAAATGATTGTCGCGCCTCGGTCATTGTAACTCGGGATGAGTACTCCAACACCTGAAATGTAAAAATGTTGGCGCCTCTATTACTTTTCGAATTATGTTGATTTCATTTTTGCACTTTTGCACGATCTTCATTGCGCGTCCTCTCGACGATCCGGGGAATAACAGGACGGAGATTGAATGCTCCTGTATCATCACAGCATCTTTGTTATTCATATCCATCTTTTTCTAATCCACATGCATATTCAGCGTGCCGCGGACAATCAGAGCTTCTGAGCAGACAGCGTGCTCGGTCCGCAGGGAGGTGTCTCCTGCTTCCTCTGTGCTGTTTGTTGACAGCGGCTTGATGAAAATGGGGATAGTGCAAAATCATATCACGGAGCATAAAGCCGTGCCACAAATGAAAACATTTGGCACTCGCATAAATTAGACTTTCCTTTTATATCACAAAATTGCATCAGTATTTTACTACGCGATATTGCTCAAGTGCCGTCCCTTTGATGCGAGCTTGTCATATTGTGTCTTTAATCAATGTAGATGCCAGAAATTCCTGTACAAACTTTCCTAATGTGGACAGAAACACTATAAAACTGTCAGACTGTTTTCTGTGTTGTAAATTACAAATATAAACAGATGTAAACAGCTGCTGAAATCTTGGAGAAACAGGCCTGAGTTCTGCACGTTGCAACTTCTAATAACAGTATTTACTTTGTAAAGTGACACTTATATTTGTCATACTTTAAACATTGAACAACTTTCTACACATTCATATGGTCGTTCATCCGTCAGTAAGAATCTTAAATATTCTGTAATTAAAATTTAGTGGTATAAAATTATTTTTTGGCATTTTCAGAAAAATATACAATTTACTGACTGTATTCTCTGACAGTTTGTGTTGTAGGTACATTTTACTTCTGTTCATATTAGGACTGCAACTAACGACTGTTTAGATCCTCGATTAGTCATCAACTATTGAAACAATTAGCTGAACAATCGGATTATGAATCACATAATTTAAAAGATTTTTATTTAACTATCAGCTTTTAAATTTAGCTTGAGGTTGTTTAAATTATGAGATAATTAATAATAAAGACAAGACAGATTGATACTTCATTACTTTTGATATCAGCTGCTGCTGAAGCAAAAAGTAAATCACCACTGGCTGCCGTCATATTGTCTCAAAGGGAGATAATTCACTCCATTGAAAAACACATCTGGAAACAACAAATAGTTAACAATTAAAATCACTGACAACTATTTTCAGTGTTGATTTTTGGTGACAGTGTATTATCTATATTAAAAATGTGTTAGATCTTCATGTAACCACACAAATTACCCCAAGAGTTGGAGAAATATAATAAACACAATAAGTTCAGATTCTGCACTATTTCAATCAATCAAGCTGTTTATTGGTGTTGATAACTGCAACTGTACAACATCAGATTTGTTTGAGTTGTATTGTTCCAGTGAAGCTGTGCGTCACACTCGTTTAGATAAACCAACCTCCAGCCTTTGTTCACCTGTTAGAAATATGTTATAAATAAAGTTTCCAGCAGAACATGGCTGAACTAAGAAGTATTGTGATGGTCGGAAACATCGCATCAGATCTAAGTGAAATTGTCACAAGTCAGATTGTTAGTCTGAGGACAGACTGAGTGTCTCAGCATCAAATCACAGCCGGACTGAAGCTCTTCTCTCAGGAACTGGATGTGACGGATACAGTTAAATAACATACATGTGACTCCAGTAAACAAATAGCTGTTCAACACCACTCCTCAGGAGAGCTGTGTGGTCAGATGGTCAAACACCTGGAGGTGAGTGAAGACATAACAGCCAAAAAAAAAAACCCTAATATATCCTGATGCTGTTAAATAGACATAATGAGCTTTAAACTAGAAACAAATGCAAAATAGAGGTTGTGTTTACTGTCAGATTATTGGAGGCCCTGTATCTTTATTTTGAAATGATTTTGCCTGAGGTGCAACATCCGTAAGAGGCCGGCCAATTAGCTAATTTGATTATTTGTAGCTTTTTTAAAAAACAGTAATACAACTACTGTTACAGAGAAGATGAAAATGTGATGTCTTTTGGTGATTAACATATGTTAATTGTCATTTCTGTTCAGTTAAGGAGGTAGAAGTAAAGTTTGTCTGAAAAATTCGGGCCGATAAGTAAGTTCAACAAAATTTAACCAAATCTAAGAAATCCAGAGGGAAATGATTGTTCAGGTTGATGAAGAAGCTGATTGCTGCCAGTAGAAATGTGGTTCAGTTTCAGATAAAAACCTTAGCGTGTGAACTGTCTTTGGAGGCCCGCAGCCTCGTAGCACATCACAGCGCCGTGTGTGTGGGTTTACCTTCCTCTCTGGAGCAGCACTGCTGTGAACAAGCAAAGCGTCGCGAGGGGAATCCGTCCTGTCTGCTTACAGGTCACATTAATGACTCAGCTCCCCGCCTTCACAATCAGCTGCCCACAGTTCAGCGCTAATCTCAACATCAGCGGCGTGACTCTGCCGCTGTAAAGCAGTTACAGCTGCCACACGTTTTCATTTAGTTTGCACTCAGTGGTCAGCTTTTAGTGCCTCCGCAGTGACAGTACCAACGCTTGTATGACAGTATCCATGAATAATGTCGGTCTGCAGTGTGATCAGGCTGCTGGAGCACCGGCTGTGGTTGTTAGCGCCCAGTACTGCACCCAAATCCTTTCATTTATCTTGGTTTTAGATGTCACAGTGTATAAAAGCAGTTTATCCTCATGTTTGCGAGCTAGCTGTGGATGTACTACAGAGAACCTGATACTGAGTTTAACCCAGTTTGTTCTCATGAAAGTTCCTCGCAGGCTCACATGGCAGGAAAACTTTCAGCTCCCTCCTCATTGTGCATTAGTGTTTGAGACGTCCTGTTAGCTCTCCTCATAGACTGGATGTAAAAGGGGGAGGTAACCATAGTAACACCATCCTACAGACTGTATGCAGAAATGGACGAAGCCAACGTGATGTCACATTTTGAAGCCAGGAGATCACCAACTGAACGTCACTGTGTTGGCTAAGGGAGCGGAGGAGGATCTGACCCTTGAACCCAAGATTAGCTCAAGTCTCCTTCACATTGGACAGTGTCCTCGGGATCAAGGGGACCTCCTTAGCCCTCCTTTCATATCCAAATATGGTCACTTCTGGCTCCAAAAACAACATGGCGACATTCAAATGCCGATCTCTTGGCTTCAAAATGTTCACAAACCAGCATCAAATGAGCTTCGTCCTTTCTAAATAGTCCATTTACGTTGCCTGTGCCGACAGATGTGGCCGAGCAGCAGTCAGCTGGTGTGAAGCAGATGCACTTGGACTAAAGTGAACGCGCCCAGTGTAAAAGCGTCTCAGTCAGCAGTTCACCTGCACAAATTAGTGGGTTTTTTTGCATTGATTTTGGATGTCCCAAGCTATTTTAGCAAAACTGAGCTTGATTTCCCGTGCCTCTGCTCCCATTACCATCACAAGTGCGACCATTCTCGATGTAATCGTACTGTTAAAACTCATTTACTGGAAAAACATCAGCGTCGCCCGTGTTCTCTTATTGCTAAACGCTCCCACCTGACAGCCTTTTATAAAAAAATAAATAAAACTAAAAAAAGCTGGCAGCCCAGTAGCCAACAGTAAAGTCATGCTCGTTGGGTTTTCAGCAGTGCAGGTTACATTTGGCAGAGCTGTTTGCTGCTTGCTACAAAAAAAAAAAAAAAAAAAAAA
>OOFC01014140.1:0-11396 GCA_900323345.1 Pseudochromis fuscus
AGAGCTGGGGGGAAGCAGGGGGAGAACGGCCTGATTGGGATACCTGATTGGGACTCACTAATCAGTACATTGTGTGTAAGTTGTACACACTCTACTAAACACTAAATTTGTACATGAAGAGCATTAAAAATCTAAAAAAAAAATCTCTACTCTTATTTGTTGATGGAGTATCAGTCCATATTACTCCAAGTCAACAGTGTTGTATGTCCCGCCTCATTTAAAGAGCTTGTCAGTCAAACTATAGTGAAAAACAGTCAGTGTCCAACTATAACATGGATATTGTGACATAAAAACCTCTTTAATTTCTGTGTGAATTTGTCTTCAAATGAATAATGTGCAATGTAAACACTAAGGAATCATTCATTTAAATGATTGAATCCACAGTAAGCACAAATCCACCATGAATCATTTTTCACTTCTCAGCAGCATCATGTTAACTGTGAGTGAGTGGCCTTGGAGAAACACAATGGGTTTGTGATTAACACTCAGCTCCTTTCTGCCGGTGTCACCTTTTAAATGATTGAGCGATTAAAGCAAACGAACCCACGTGTTTGTATAGCAGGAGAGTGATGTAGCTGAGTCTTTACCGAGCTGATTGCACATTCTTTGCTAATGAACAGAGCTCCTCCCCGATGGGATCAGCACATGCATGGAGGGAGAGTCAGAGAGGTGTGGATCTCAGACCTACATGATCGTCTCTCTGCTCTGACAACATGGAAGCAGCTTTAAACCAGACAGATTCATCACTTTTTAATGTACGAGAGCTTTTACACAGCAGACAGATTTTCTACTGGCAACATTTAATGTTTTCAAATATATTGTTTGTCACATGCGCAGTTTATTATAGATAATATCCAACTTTCAGTAGAAACAATGCAAATAGAAGACATAAAATAAGTAATTAGATTAAACAGCTGGATAAAAAGAGCTTACATGAAGATGTATATGTACTTTGAAGTGTTTAGTTTTAAGTGTGTAATTGAGATTGTAAAGTTAATAGATAATATATTCTTTTATTAGTCCTACAACAGGGAAAACTGAAGTGTTTGATTATGCATCAATAAGACATCAACAAGAGGAATAAAGAAAAAAAAATAGGAGGATAATATTATTTTAATATAAGCTTTATTTAATGGAATGTCTGTAAAGTATAAAGGTACTGCCAGCATAAACATAGCTTAGCATAAAGACTGGTATTTACACCTGACCGCGAACTGAACGTCAACACCCACAGTAAAACCCAAAGCAATCTTTATTTACACTTTGTTTATTGTTTATTTACACTTTGTTTTCACTTTTAGAGTGTCAAAAAGAAGGTATTGGATCGATATCGGTATTGGACGATCCTCAATGTTGCAGTATCAGTATCGGATCTGAAAAAGTGGTATGGAGCCATCCCTACTTCCTGTCAGTGTATAACTTTACAATGTACATTTTTACACATGTGTCCCAGGGGAAAATCTGGTGACGTTTTTATTTTTGTGACTGTGGATCAATACACCATTAGTACTGTAGTCAGTCCTTCCAGCAGCAGCACAGTGTTCATTGTAATGACTCATACTTGACGACGATACTTTAAAACAGGATGATGTCAGGACTGGTTTTGCTGTCATTTGATGTTTCAAGTCTTATCCTAGAGAAAAAGACTCGTGTGTACTTTGTGCTGAAGACTTTACGATTCCTGTGCTGAAGTGAAAAAGCGACTTCTCCTTGAGCAGCCACTCGACACCGCTCGCTCTCCACCACGTGTAATTATTCATACAAGCTGAAGCTGCTCTCTCGCAGTACAGCTGCAATTACACCACCCTTGTCTTTGTTGCTCCCTGTCCAGAGGTGTCATAAGGAGCACCACAGACCCATTATTACAGAACAACCCCCTTTTATTGTGCTCAAAATTAATGAGCAAAAAAGTTTATCACTGTATCTCCCGACATTTTTTCCTCTCTCTGCTTAACCTCCCTCGTTTTCTTTTCTTTTT
Source organism: Pseudochromis fuscus (assembly GCA_900323345.1). NCBI lineage: Eukaryota > Metazoa > Chordata > Actinopteri > Pseudochromidae > Pseudochromis > Pseudochromis fuscus. The sequence continues at coordinate 1,979 of OOFC01014140.1, forward strand.
CTGGCTGTATCATGACCTCCTGTAGCGTGTTTCCAATAACTTCACTCTCCCTTCATCAGTCCTCCTTCACACTTTGTCTGTTGTGACACTTGATTAAGCAAAATTCAGGCTAAGCACTGTTATTTAACTTGCAGTGGGGCACTAATGTGATTCATCTAATTCACAGTCTGAATCCCGCTGGCTGTCTGGTAATTATATCCTGTCACACAAGGAACATAATTTAAAGTAGTAATCTACAGAGCTTTTTTTCCCCCTGATTTTATCCTTGTCGCTAATGGATAATTGGCGTAGTGATTCTGCTCTGCACTTCTTAGACTCACCTGTCAGTTGGAGGCAGAGTAAATGTCTTTTTGAGTGTTTTCTGTGTGATGATGAAGTTTTCAAAAATAGTTTTAGTTACTTAGATACATTCTCAGTCTTATTTAGAAATCACTCAGAGAGCACAGACCTCAACTAAGGTATAATCCAGCTGTACTGATGCTATACACTGAACACTGTTGCCCTCTTGTGGTGATGTAACAACACTGTCTCATTAAAACAGTGGCCCATTATAACAGATTTTTTCTGGATTTATTTGCTTTTTCACACAGGATCTGATCCTCTGATGTTTCCCATAATTTAATCATCAAAAAATTAATCACAATCTGTTCAGTGGTTTTTCTGTAATGTTGCTAAAAATTCAAACAAACGCAGGTGAAGGCGAAACCTCCCTGGCCGAGGTAAAAATGGCGCTGGCTAAATGCAGAACAATGGAGTTACTATAAGAATACTAACTAAATAAAAAATATTTTCACTTGTTTGTATTTATGCTGCAGTGATTTTCTGGAGGTAAAACATTAAGTTTAATTTTGAACTGTTAAGTATGCACACGAAACTAAAGAGATATAAAGTGTCAACGCAGCATTTGTAATTTAAAAAAATCATTTATTTTTTAGTGTTGTTAAACGATTACAATTTGATAGTTTTAATCAGATTAATCACAGGGTTGCTGTGGATTAATTTCGATTAGTCGTGATTAAATATCATTACCTTTTAATCTATATTAATTGTGCACGATCTACAAAGTGCATCATAGTTTACAGCACAACATCATACACCACCAACAATGGGTGTAAAAAAGTGCAGTACTCCCGATGGCCACTAGACTCCAAAAAACTCTGGATCCAAAGGACTTCAGTTCAAAATATGCAAAGAATTTAATTTTTGGGGCAGTGAATGTGGAAGTTGTAGTAACACAGTTTGGCCACTTTCAAAGGTGAAGCTAATGTGGAAGTGCAAAAAAAGTGCAACACCCCCAATGGCCACTAGATGCTCATTTCTCCAATGAGACCAGCCCTGAACTCCAGTCTCATAGACACTGAGTAGCATCCTCCGGTTAAAGGGTCGGATCCCGGCTCCTCACGCCTCCTTTTACATCCAAATATGGTCATTTCTGACCCCAAACAACCAACATGGCCACATTCAAATGTCAAACTCCTGGCTTCAAAACACCACAGTCCACAATCCAGGGGGTGATTTTCATATCTAAGAGTAAAAAAGCTGATTTATTTTTAAATTTTCAACATTTTTCACAGCTTCCTGTTTTTTTCTGTATCAAGGAGTTCGACTGGAAATCCTTAGGAAACATTTGCATCAGTCCAACTTGTTAAGAAGCATAAATGTAAATATTAAAGACTAAAGATTTTCTTTTTTTCCTTAATCTGTGGGTGTTCAAAACGTTTCAATCTGAGTTTTCCTTCACCCCACACAGGATGCCGATCAATGCCACAGTCCTACATAACATGTCAGATCGTTACAGGTGCCGTCAAACTGTTCACATAAACACACTGCCATTGATCGCACACACACAGACACACAATGACTGAGCTGTGGAGGCTTTTAGTTGGAGCAGAGTTACAGGAGGAACAGAAATCCCATTTTCTGCAGGTCAATCCAAACAGCTATCTTACCGTAACTCACTTTTATGAGTTCAGTGGACACACAAGAGCTTATTTATGTCCTGCAGTTCTGCCTCCTTAAAGGGTCAGTTCACCCAAATTTACAACATGTTTTACACCTACTGCTGCCTGCTGCACAATTCAACTTCTTTCAGCCAAAGATTACTTCTTAAATTTTTCTGACATTTGGTACAAATTATGTTCATTTCCAGAGAATGAGTCTTATAATAACTTCAGTGATCCTCTTCCTGCAAGACTGGATACTTGATGTGTTTGACTTTGAGTATTTTGATGATTTGTGGATGAATTTCTGTAAAATTTGCTCCAGAAATTTATGGATCCTTAGAGGAAAAATTGTAAAACACCTTTACTGTGGTGTATCTCATAACCATGGACTGTATATAGAAGGTGGACTGAGCCGCCGGGTCTCGTAAGTACAGGGTGACCCAAAAAAACGGGAACTTTTTAACAATCCAATAAAACCAAGAGTGATGGAAGAAAAATATTTTATTCATAGTAACTGAAACCATAAAACATGCCATTTAAGAAACAATGATGAAATTTTCTTATGAATTGAACGCCGTGGGCTCCGTAAGACAGACTTGCGTACAACATCAATTTTCTGTAGAGTACGAGCACTTCTTGGTCGTCCTGTTGGTTTCTTCTCTCGGGCAGATTCAGTCTCTTCAAGGTTATTAATCCAACATTTTATCGTGTGTTTTGATGTAACAGCACCATGATGTCCTAAGTTGTAAAAAAGTTGGAACTCCCTCTGTGCACCGTTTTTATAAAACATTTTTTTGGCTAACGCACATTGTTGCCCGTTCCATTGATCCATGGTTACTAACATGGCAAAGTGTTTACTTGCTAAAGGTCACTGTCTCGCAGTGTTGCCACTTGCTCATGTCCGGCAATACGCACTTCAAAAATTCCCGTTTTTTTGGGGTCAGCCTGTACAAAAAAGTGCAATACCACCGATGGCCACTAGATGCTGGAGCCAACACACAATTGACTCCTATTCAAAAATCTCATTTTCACTCCTGAAATACTCGGTCAATACAAGTCAAGTATTCTTCTCAGTGACCTGGTCCATCTGAAAATCATCTCATCATGAAGGAGATATTAGGCTTCGATAGAGGAAGATTTAGGGGTGTGGTTAGTTTGATTGACAGGTCTGCTCTCCAGTGATTGTCAGATAGTTTAGAGGCTCATTCAGGGGTGAACTCCAATCTCATCCACATTGGACAGAGTCCTTCAAGGGTCAGACCCGCCTCCTCCCTTCATATCCAAATATGGTCACTTCTGAAAACAAATATGGCAACGTTCAAACTCCACAAACCAACAGCCCAGTGACTCCATCCATCTCTTACATACAGTCTACACTCCAAACCTTGTAACACAAACTAGAAATCAACATCTAAACACTAGAGGTAAATATTAAAGTCTGTTTTTGTGTTTTGGGTGAATTAGTCCTTTAAATGAGTCAGCACGGACTTCACAGAGCTTTTCTTTAATGTAAGGTACTTAGAGGACACTCAGTGAGCAGAGGTCCACGCAGAGCACACTGACAGAAACATCCATTGTATCTTGGTGGTTTTATAACAGATCTGCATCAGGGAACTGGCCAAAGGTTAATGTGTCTCTGTGGATGGACTGTGTGTCTTCTTTCTCAGGTGTTTTATTGCCATTCTCACCTCTGATGGCAGATCTGGATCCTCTTCACACAGCTTAGGGGGCGAGGCGGCTCACATCAGATCATTATTTACACTCCAGAGAAATGGTATGGGGCCTTTTTGAAATTCCACTCATGCACTTTGTTCCTGTTCACGGTGGTTAACTGGCAGGTGTGTAAAACTTCTCCCGAACAGATGAAGCTTGACATGTGTGATATCAGAATTTACATGCATTAGAGGGAAAACGCTGTGTTTATGTTCTCATATAACCTCATAGAGAAGTGTATGCAAATGAGTGTTACCGTTATGTCTAATTTACAGTGATGGATTATGTGGGAGCGTTGGTTTGAAACATTTACATAATAATAAATGTGGTAAATTTCCATCCTGTCAAAGTGGGCTGTCACTGGAGCTGTCTGCGGACGTCAAAACACTTCATGAATATGATTTATTGGCTTTTTGTAATCTGTGAAAACACTCAATCATTTACAGTATTCACCAGTACTAATAATACTGTACAGAAATGCAACAGAGGAATATTCTTAATCGATTTTCTGGCCACTTGGGGGCAGCACAACAAGATGTAAACATGACATAACACAAACATAATGTGTGAGAAATAAGCTACAAGGAGCATCACTGGGTTGTGTTCATGTCTGTATAGAATGATCATCACCTGTTGGTTTTAATGTCAGGAGTTTGGGATTTGAACGCCGCCATGTTGGTTTTGTGGAGACAGAAATGACCATATTTGGAAATGAAGGCAGGAATGAGGAGGTGGGTCCCGTGCACAGTGTGTATGAGACTGGAGTTCAGGTCTGGTCTCATTGGATACCAGACCTGTCAATCAAACTAACCACGCCCCTCTTTAAAGCTGGATATCTACTCATTGATGAAATGTTGTTTTTTCACCACATCCTTCACTATTTGAAAATGAGTTGTTCTATTCTAAATATTACATTGAATTTTTAACAATTTATTGACACAGTAACAAATGTTGAGTTGTTTTTACCCAAGAAGATGGGCTGTTTTTACTCAATATTTCATTTATTATTATTATTTTACCTCAAAATGTGTTGCTTTTACTCATAAATATGTTATTTTCATCCAATAGTTTGTTGTTTTTACCCAAACATTTGTCTTTATCCGACCTTGTGTTGTTTTTATCTAACATTTTATTGTTTTTACCCAGTATTTTGTTGTTTTCACTCACTATTGTATTGTTTGTATCCATTGTTTTATCCAACCCATTTTTACCAACTTCTCTTACTGGGTTAAATAAACCCACCATAAAGTTAGTCCAAAATTGGCCCAACATTTTTAGTGTGCAGTTTAAAACACAAAAATGTATAATATGTGTTTTGTTTTTTTGTTTTTTTGGTTTTTTTGTTGTCCTCCAGTAACTGATTTTTAGTGATTTTCAGTTGTTTACAACCTTTGAGATGTCAGAGGGTGAATATATAGAAATATTGATCAGTGCAAGTTTAATAGGGAAACCTATCAGTACAACCACCACTGATGCCACAATTTATGAGACAGCACATATTAAAATGTGGAGACCTGTCACAAAGTTAAACTGTCTCAGTCGTGTCAGTTTTACCTCAGATTTACCATAATATACAGGAAGTGTGTAGCAGCACAAAGAAAAGGAATAGAATAAGAAAAGTGATTATTTCTTCTTTCATAGTCTTACCCTTTATTTGAAATGTAAATTAGGATTTTTGGGAGTTTATATGAATATTCTCCTTTTCTCTAAGTCTTCCACAGAAGCAGTTCAGTGTTGTATAGAGAGCATCCACACGTATTTGATCCACTGAATGTGGAAAAAATGCAATTTCACTAACCCTGGATTTGTCCTTTTGAATCCTCTTCCTCCTGCTCTTTGACTAAAGCCCAGTCCTGCTGTGTGTGGGTGTGTAGTAAAGGATTTGGGCTGAAAGAAAAGTTGGATTTAAGTTCAACTTCTAACTTGAGGAAAAACAATAAACTGAAAAGTTTCTCTGCCAGAAAGTAAAAATAGACAGATGACGAGAAGACGCTGCACTGCAACTCCAGAAACATCTTTATTTTCAACATAAAGACAGAAATGTACAAAGTAACATTTTCTAGATAGCCATCAAACATACTCACATTAATCTAAGCAGCAAGACCAAAGCAGCAGTTTCCAAATATACATCACAAAATAATATTTATAAAGATTTCATGTGCAATAATGAAAGCAAGAGTGGCGTCAAAATATCCAGATAACTTCCGTTTGTTTCTGCCTGATGAGCAGAGGAGTTACTATAAATAACAAACACTTTAAATACACGGGGGACGCGCACACAGGAATGCATGACTCTACCGACACTCGAGGCCTGAGCAGCTTTCGTACAATTAAACAGAAAAACCGTCTGTGGTTGTTTTCTACACTGAGCCGTGGAGCAGAGTCTGATCCAGAGCGTCCTCCATCTTCCACTGTGCTGCAGCCGCCCAATTATATTCCTGTGTGTGGCGGGCTGCTCGGAGTAAACAGTCACTGATCTGGCAGCATCAGTACATGTGCGGTAAACATCACATCCACAGCCACGGTCACCGGCTCCACTGGCGGCTGTCACAACTAAAAGCTAAGACGAGGGCGAAGCGATGGTTTGTTAACTCCACAGTTCACACGATACAAAACACAGACCAAAAAAAAAAACCATAAACACTAAGTTCACTTTGCCTCAGCTTGAAATCACCAACACTGATGCTCACAGTGCCGCAGCTAAACTACATCAGCGTTTCTACATGATCCACTAAATCTCTGCAACACTGTACAAATACAGCCTGACACCGAGTTTACAACCACTACTGCTGCTGCTGCTGCTGCTCCTACATGAAACCAAAACTGACTTTAATGTAGAGTGGATCACTTCAGTGTCTGATAAGGCAGGGTTAATAAGAAGCTGACACAAGTCATGTGATTTACATTAAAATAACAGTTTGTTAAACACTTTTTTAAGACTTGGTCCATATGTCTGTAACAGAACAACCAGTTACACACATGTGGATGTTTGTCAGTCCCACATTAAAGGTTGTTGTCTCACAAACCTCTGGGTGGGAGTTTCACTGAGTTCATGTGATGTTACTTCAGTTCACACAATTATAAAGACTAAAACACAACATTGTAACTGTAAAATCTTTTTTGTCGACCTCCAGTGGTTAAACTGCTCGTTCCGTGTACTTCAGGGTGTCGGTACTGTGACATCACTGGTGGGAGTGGGTCACACCTGAGATAAAGCAGTGTTACACAGCTTTTTTAAAATCAACAATAGTGAATAAAAATGTAAATATTAAGTTGTTACTTAAGGGGTTTTCATCCAAATGCCCTGTAGATCTTTTTTTTCATTGGTGAGTGTTTGTGTTAATATTTTGTTTGTTTGTGGCCATTGATTTGTCTCAACCAATCAGCTATGAGCTCTTACATTTGCTCTGAACTCTGATTCAATCCTTCAGTTCAGAAGTTCTTATTTCTGTACCTCAAAGCACAACAGTCTAGATTTATCTGTCTTATTCAATAAAAAAAAGCCACTTTTTGTTTTAATTAAATTCAAATTTGGTGAGAAATAACCTCCAAGACTCTGATTGGTCCAGTTGGTTTTACAGGTTAAAATCAGTGAGACAAACAGTGATGAAGGATTACAAACCATCTTGGGTGATTTTAACCCTGCGTGGGGACTGGTGGACTCTGCATCCTACTCTACAATATAGAAATGTAATTACAGAACACAAAGAAAACCACAAAAAATAATCAACATTGGACAAAAACACAAGTTGTTCTCATAAATGTCTTGTTTTAAAAGGCATTGAAAAACTTAAAACCACATGACATGATATAAACTTCATTGTGGCACTTTCTGAAGTCAGGTCACTGAGTGCTTCATGGACTCAGTCAGGTAAAAGGAGAAGAACTCAGTATACCATCCAGAGACCTCATGGAGCCTCAGGTCCGTGTACGTCGCGGCCATTTGTTTTTTTATTTTTGAGATTTCAAAATAAAAACGACAAATAAACCGTTTCCTGTTTTTTTCAGTAATAACACAAAATGAAAAACGGACCGTAATTCATTATCCATGATCCGTGATCCACTTTAATTATAAGTCTTTGTAAATGGTAATTAAAATAAACCCCAGGAAAATTAATTTCTGTATTTCCGGGTCGTTTTGGCTCCGTGACCCGGAAGTTGTACCACGAGCTAACTAGCCAGCAAGAGCATATATATATATATTATTTTTTTTTAAATTTATATTTACAAACTTCTAATTAAATCGGATAACTGATAAAAGATAGTGAGTTACGGTCCGTTTTCCAGTTTGTATTGTCACTGAAAAAAATGGATTTTTCGTTATTATTTTGAAATCTCAAAATAATAACGAATGGCCGCCACGTACACGGACCAGACTCAGCTCCTGCCTCTTGAACACTCAGCCTGTCTCTCCACGTGGTGCAGGAGGCTGTATGTACACGTCCTTCATGGTAAAAATAGGGCCTGTTTTGTGAGTGAAGGTTCATGGGTGACTCACCTGTCTAATGAACCGCCTGCCCTGAGAACATCAGGGCGGCTGGATGGCATGCAGCACAGTTAAAGCTGCACAAGGTTTTTTATTTAGTGTGAAGTGGACCTTGTCTCATCGGCCTCACGTCCAAAGTCTGGATGAAGGTGAGAAAACCGACTTTATTCTGTTGTGTCTTTGGTATGAAACACCTCTGACTGGCACCTCCCTGGATATCTGTGTTTCTACATGTCTTCCAGTTGCATCTCTGCACCATGTGGAGCCGCCAACGTGCCACGCTGCCTCGTGCGGAGCTGTGTCACAACACCATACATTTAGTTGACTCATAAACCTTATATTATGTGGGCACGGTGCAGATAAGATAACAGCTGCGCGGTATGAGAGCGCTCATCTGCCGGTGTTTGTGGTGTGGCGTGTGTCCGGGATTGCTCTCCATGAAGAGCATGTTTGGCTTTGCGCCTCACAGGCTGTCATTACATCAGCGGCTGTAATCTGTGTTTACATCTCGAGCTACAGCAGCCCGGCGTCGGAAAGGTCAGCAGGCACTCAGGAAACAATATCCCCACTTAACAGACTCCATTAGGCCAAGTGTTTAATCCTCGATCGACCCCTAGAGTCGTCCTCCGGCCTCGGGCGAACCTCAGGCCTCGCTGAAGTTCACCTGTCCGTAACCACAGGGGTCTGAGAACATCATCTTCTGGTCGGGCAGCAGCTCGTCCGTGACGGTGAGGTCCTCCAGCTCCGTGGTGAAGTGGTCGGTGCTCTCCACCATCGACGTGTCCTTGGCGGTGCTGTAGGTGAGGGCCACGCTGTAGGCGGCGGGCTTGTTCGAGCCCTTCCTGCCGCAGCCGCAGATCTTGCGGAAGGCGGCGCGGAACTTCTGAGACATGGCGTTGTAGATGACCGGGTTGATGGCGCTGTTGAGGTAGATGCAGATCCTGCAGAAGAGCACGAACCAGCTGTCCAGGTAGGCCCGGTCCAGGAAGGAGTTCACCACCACCAGGGTGCGGTACGGCATCCACAGCACGGCGAACAGGATCACCACCACTGCCAGCATCTTGGTCACCTGCAGGGGGCGGCGAGGAGCAACATGAGATCTGAGACCGGGGTAATATCCCCATGAAGGTGTGGTGGTAACATTATCCAACAAATCAATACTGCTGAATAAGCTAATCTGGTAAAGGGCCAGTTCACCCAAAATAAAAAATATCTACAGTCGATAGATGCACAGTTTCACACATAAAACCAGATGTAACACTTTGTTTTTTTTCCC
>OOFC01014141.1:0-12786 GCA_900323345.1 Pseudochromis fuscus
GATGATTCGGGGTTCGTACGTCAGATATGGCCATGGCAAAATAGCAAACAATTTTTGTGTCAATTTGCCATTTATTTGAGAACAATTTGAAGTGTGTATCATGAAAAGAATTATGATGTCATTACAAGTGACAGTAGGTATTTGTAAGTGCAGAGACAAACACATTGTACGTGTTTTTATTACGTGATGTGTTTAATTGCTCCTCTTTGAACTATTTATTTTTTATTTATTTTAGAAGATGTAGAAGGTGAGGTAGAGATGAAAACACTCCAAAGCCACCCAAGCGTGACTTCCTCAAAGTGTCTCCCCTCATTGTTTCCTTCTCCTTTTTCGTCTCCACGTAGTGTTTCTGAATTGTGCGGTCCGTGTACGGCAGCTATTTTGTTTGCGGTGAGGACCGCAAAATCCAACGCATTTTTTCCCTGCGGTAGATTTTTATAAGTACCAGCTTTAGCGCAGAGGAGCCGCTACGCAAAGTTTGGGGCTCGTTTTGTGCGCAGCGAGCTTTATAGGTAAGGCCCCAGGTTTGTTATCAGGCTTCTGCAGAGCTTGATGATGAGGTCATTTGAATCAGGTGTGCTGGAAGAGGAACACACCTAAAACATGCAGGATAGCAGCCCTCGAGGACCAGGATTGCCCACCCCTGCTCTAGGCTTTATTTATTGACCCACAATTCTGATTGGTGTGTTAACAGTATTTAGTCTGAGTGTTTTCGCCTGGAGAAAAGTGTGGTCTCTGAGTTTAGGTGATGACAACTTGAGTTAATTATATTGAGAGCATCTGTTTGCTGAATGAACACAGTGCAATTAATGACTTATTTGACCACTTTTGTGTAAGGTTTAGCAGACAGAGTTTTGAAACTTGAATATTGAATATTGTGTGGAAACAGGTGAATTGTGTTTATGGTTATGGGAAATGTGTGTGTGTGCTTCTGGGAATGACAAAAAGGTTTGTGTTTTCATGCCACATGAATCACGTTTTGTGTTTTAGCAAATTAGAAACACTGTAAAAGAAAAAAAAAGAAAGAAAAAAGAAACTTCTTCCAGCAGTTTATATCACGTGATATTTTGAATATTGACTGAAAGGACACAAACGTCCAATCATACAGTTTATGTGTCCAATTGATCAAGATAAGTAGAAGTTGTCTGTTTTCCAAGGACACTGTTGGAAACGTGAACTCAGCACGACGCATGCGCAGATAATGCATACCACCACTAATCAGCTCTCTTCAAAGTTAACGATCATTAGTGACACAAAGAACGTTCATCGCGTATAAAACTGTCTCGTGATGATGAAAAGGTGAGATGGTGTAAGAGCAAGACCTTGATATTTTGTGCTTTGTTTAATGCATGAAGCCACTGTGCTGTTTTTAAGTGTAAGAAGATGTGAAAACATCTTACTAAGTTTCCACGTGACTGCTAGTTAACGTCTGATTTAATGTTTCCAGCAGCGTTTTTATTCCAGACAAGTTTTATTGGAAGACATATTGGATATATTCCAGCTTTTGACCTCTAGAGGGAGGTGTTGTATTTTGGTTTGTGGTAGTGCAGTGATGGCTGAGTGTGAGGTAAACACACAGACTGTCTAAACAAGTCAGTAGTAAACTGTAAAAGCTTTCTCTGAAAATCTGTATTCAAACTTGTCATGTAGACAGCTCACTTGGCAAAACTTTTTTAAAACACTCCTGTTTTCCAGAAACACAACCTCAGCAGCTGCTCTTTGTTTCTGTTTCCACTTTAGCTCCAAGCTCTCAGCCTCACATCAGACATCTTGAATGTCAGTTGTGATACAAAATTGGGCTGTGAGCCTAAAAAAATCACAACCAATACTGTCTGAATGCCTGGAGTACAATTTGTTGTGTGCTGACGACACTGAAATGTCACTGAAAAAACAAAAGCTCACAAAATGGCAAGTCACGATATTATCAGCTAGAGTTAACCTCATGAATCATAGGCTGTCTTATTTATGTTTATGCCTTTTTCCCATTTTGTTTCCAATCTACTGAATGAAGAACAGGAGAAAAACACAAAGCAAAGCCAAAGAAAGAAATTAATGGCTGTAAAATGAAGCCATATGGGGTTTCTCTTCATTTTGTTCATGTAAGCCAACAAAGGAAAGTTATTTTGATGTCAGTCTTTGCTGGATGAAAACAGGCTTACTAAAGAATTTAATAAAACACACAGTGCATGGTTGTAAGTGTTTAATAAATAACAATATTAACAACAACATTTTAACAAAAGTCTTATATCAGACCTGGGTCAAATTGTATCTGCAGTATTACACAGGTCTTCTCTTTAGTGAGTGGGATGTGCTATAAGACGATATAAGGGATGGCAGAAAAATACTGTACATAGCTTGACTGTGTTGTTTTGCCAAATTCCTGGAGGCTGCTTCTGTCATGAGCTTAGCTGCAGTTTAAGATTAAGACAGGTTTAAGCCTGTGCTGTCTGGAATCAAATCACATGGACTTTTGAACCCAATTACTGTGTCTTTGGCAGCTGCAATTTAAAATGTAGTTAGTCTAAACCAAGTTACAATGTCCAGTAGACATCAACTATATACCATAAAATCAAATCTGCTGTGTGGAATCAAAAATGGTTTGGGATTATAAAATTCTGCATATTAACTTATGCTTATCAGTATATAAGGTAAATTAACTCAAATCTTATTATTTTGTTCAGATTCTGTTATCACAATTAAAAGGTGTTTATTTTTGACTCCAGAAAGAAGGTTATTGATTATGCAACAGATTGTAGAGATCATACACTGTGTGTAGAAATGGACAAATTAACCACGGTTTAAAAATGAGGCCAATGTGGAAGTGCAAAAAAGTATTTCCACTAAATTTTGACTCAAAAAAAACTCTTGAAATCAACTCTTCTTCTCAGTGATCTGGAGGTCCATCTAAAAAAAAAAAAAAAACATGGTTAAGATTTAGGGGTGTGGTGAGTTTGATTGACAGGTCTGATCTTCAATGAAACCAGCTCTGAACTCATACACACTGGTCAGTATCTTTGGGTTCAAGGGTCAAACCTCACTCCTCCTTACATATCCAAATATGGTCACTTCTGGCTCTAAACAACCGACATGGAGATGTTCATATGCTGATCTCCTGGCTTGGTTAACTTCGCCCAGTCTTCATGTAGTTAGTGGTAGAGAGTCACTTTTATAGCCACGTATAATACAGCAGGACAAGTCAAACACCTGCGAGTCACAAGGTGATTTATGCAGGTGAGACATGTATTGTTATACAGTCCTTGAGTACAACAATAGGAGTGATATCTGCATCAAAATTTACAGGAACATTTATATATAAAAATGTATTTATGAAAAGTGTAACTCGACTGAGAAGGATCAAACACACTGTGTGTTGTTGCTGCGGTTTTTCTAAATTCTTTCCTGAGCAGTCAGTAATCAAGGATAATCAGACAGCTGAAACCAGTTTTCTTAATGACCATTTTCCGAGTCTGAATCACCTGTGGCTGTTTGTGGCAGATTTTATGATCGGCATACATCTTGTTTGCTGTCGTTTAGCTGCGGTTCAGCTGAACTTTACCCTGTAATTCTCAAAGTGGTAAAACGGAAATTTTGGAAGTGAAAGATAAAAGTAAAATTCCTCCAAATTAAAACTCAGAAAATAAAATATATAAAAAAAAATATTGCTGCTAAAAATTGCAATTAATTTTAGAAGAGCTTAAGCTGGTTACAAGAAGATCCCACATGACTGCAGTACAGTCGGACGTGTGTTGCAGACTGTGCAAAAGATCATTTGGTAGCTGAAGCAACACCTCTAAAATAAAAGGTGGTCTTAGCTTATCATTAGCATTTATTTTGAGGGTTTTTTTGTTAAAAACAAGGGTTTTATTTTGTCTGGATCATTTTTCAATAATCTTTAATGTCAGTTTGTTTATTAACATTATTGATTCACCATTGCAGCAAATGAAGTTTTCTGCTCCTGCTTTACTTTGTTTGTGCTTTTCTATTAGTCTCAGTTTTCTATTACCAGACCTGCACTCATAAATCAGTATTTATCTTTTTAAAAATGTAATTGATTATTGCTCCTGAGGACATTTAGGATTTCTCGTCTCTAATGGGTTTTTCATGTGATTGATCGTGTGATTAGCAGAGAATTGCTCCTATTGATTACTCTTACACTTTGCTGTGTGTACTGGTTGTTTGATAAATGTTTTTTATTCCCCGTATAAGAGGAACATTTATAGTTTGGAATTGGATTTTTTCACCATTTTTCAGTGTAGTGCTTAAAACTTAAGATAAATACAGATCCTGAGATCCTCAGCACACAGCTGCACTTACAGAATGGATGAAGCTAACCTGACGCTACCTATTGAATTGTGGACTTTGAAGTCAGACGTTTGGCATTTGAATGTTGATTTTTGGTACTGGATTCGACCCTTTTTGGAAAGAGAGGGAGGAGTGAGGAGGCGAGTCTGGCCCTTGAACCTGTGGACTATTCCCAGTGGGCATGAGACTTGAGTTCAGGTCTCATTGAAGACCAGACCTGTTGATCAAACAAAAGCTTCCTCTTTTTTTAAGCTGAATATCTACTTGATGATGATTTTTTTTTTTTCAGATGAACCACCAGATCACTGATAAGAAGAATTAACTTTAGCGAATGACATCAGTCAGACATGACTGACAAAGCAATGAATGTCAAATGGAGCCATAGTTTTTTTAAACTAGCTCCTAGTGGCCATCAGGAGTATTGCACTTTTTCTCACTTCCACATTGGCCTGATCTTTTTTAGACCCGGTTCCTTCATCTGTTAGTACATACAGCAGGATTTTAAACATCCACCAGCTGATCCTGGTAGAAACCACAGCTAAACTAAATACTAACTTACACAGCTAGGACCCCTTGACAGTTTGTACTTCAAACATGAACAAAATATTAGGTGCAGGTACTCTTTGACCCAGGTCTGGTGTGTATACATGCAGTCCTGATACTTTGACATATACCAATAATTTACTTTGTGCAGAGAGTGAGAAGTCTTTGGTGACAAGTTATGCAAAAGAAGTCACAACTGTCTGCATGTTAGCATGAGTATGTCTGTGTATAAACTGTATTTGGGTGTTGGTGTGTGCAGTCCTCACTGCCGCCATGATTTGCGGCTGAGCACACACACGCAGGCCACGTTGATGCGTATAAGCCTCCAGGCCACCAGGTTCTCGAAGGAAGTCAGCGCTCGTACAAAAGTGTGTGAGTTGGTGCAGTAGGAGTTCCAGTGTCTTCCATCGATTCCTAAACAGCCTGTGCTGCCAGCCTGAGCGCTGTGACACGTCGTCTCGAAGAAGTACTGCTTCTTGTAGACATTTTTAATATTCACATCTGGGAGCACTGTCACCTCGTTGCCTTTGATGTCCGTTGCTTTGGTTTTGTTGCCCACCCAGACACTAACGCTCTCACACACTGAGTACACCCCACGGTGCTGAGGCTGTGCTGCTCGCCTGCGGGTCCTCCTGCTGGCATCCTGTGACCCTGTCGGTTCTGCATCAGGAGGCTGAGCGCTGAAAAGCACCCTGGGTGAGAGGTAGCGGCGTTTGGTGAAAAGTTTGGGGTCCACAACGGGGATGGAGTTGGGATTGTTGCCTGGATCCTTCTGCTGTGCCGTTGTGACAGTGCACGAGTCCCCTCTGATGGTGGCCACGGCCTGGGCACTGAAGAAGAGGAACAGGACCAGCATAGACGACCTCATGGGCACACAACCTGAGGGTGTCAACAAGCACAGAAAACATTTCTGTTACAGTAGATATACAACATATTCATATGATGATAAAAGCCTATGTTGACCAACATCAGCTGTTGTATGTCCTTAAGCAGACAAGGAGCAACGTTATTGTTCATTTGCTGTCATGTTTCTGGTTTCATGGCCCTTCTTTAGCTCTGATTTTCGATTTTGGTTCTTTATCTGCTCTATGCTCTTCTGTGTTTACCAGATAGTCATTAATTGTCTCAGTTGTTAGTTGCATAGTTATCCACCCTCCCTTAATAATGTTACTCATAGGCAGACAAATAAAATAAACATAACCTTGGCCCTGTTTTTTTTTTTTTTTTTTTAAGAGTATAACAAGAGAAAATAAAGAGTATTTAAACTCTGGATTATGACTGTTATCCTCTCATTCCAGTAAAGGTTTGGAAGCTTTAACGCCGTGGACAAATACTGAAAATGTTTAATTTTGAGATTTACCTGATCTAGGTGCATCCAATACTAATGGTTTGGATTTATATAGTGCTTTTCTCTCCAGAGAACTCAAAGTGCTCACACAAAGATCATTATTCATTCACACCCATTCGTACCGGTGTTGGAGTTTATTCAGTTAGTATTACCATACATTTTTTACAATTGCAGTACACATAAAATAATGTATCTGACATGGTTAAGGTTAGAGATTGCAAATCATAGACAAGCTGGATGCTCAATTGGAGCAGTGCTGCAGAGGCTCAGAGGACAGGAAAGTCCGTGAACTGAGTTATACATGTAAACAGGATGCTGGAGAATGTTTGATATCTAATTTAACAATAATAGTTAAATTATTGACATAATTACATCCACAGAGAGGACAGTGAAGTCACTTACAGTCTCTGGCTTTCTAAAAATATTCTCTAATGGCTGCTTCGGATGACCAACACCCTCAATGCAGCAAGTTAGAACCATGTGTTACCTGCACTGAATCATATTATCTCTCTTTTATTTAAAAGATAATGGATATATATTTTAATCCATTGTTTCATTTTGTGGATATTTATGTCTTAGTGAAGCTTTTATTATTTTTAATGGTATCAGCAGTTCAACATAATCTTTGAATTGAATGTACACAGAATGTTGTGTAAAAGTAAAGTCAAGATTATTTAAAAAATAATTTAATAGTTTTTAAAACAGCAAGAAAAGACTGCAGCATTTCAATATGTTGTGTGACCACTGTTTAATACTGTTGCTGATTAGAGTGTGTTGTGAGTGTGGTTTTGTGTTGTGGGTTGTTGTCATGCTGCCAAACTTATCACATCATTACATTTAAGTGTGACAGTGCCCTCTAGTGGGGGAAGTAGCTATGACAGAGGAATTGGGGAAGTGAGGTGACATCATAGACTGTATACAGAAATGGATGAAGAAAGTTGGTTCAAAAATAAAGCAAGGCAGAAGTGTAAATTGGTGCAATACACCCAACGGCCACTGTAGGCTGGCTTCAAAAACCTCTGCCTCCTACTGAGTTCAATCAAAAAATTCTTATTTCAACCATGAAATACTCAGTCAATATTTTTTTTTCAGAAGTCATGCTGATGTCATTAGCTAAAGTTAATTCTTCTCATCAGTGATCTGGTGGTCCATCTGAAAAAAAAAAAAATTAAGTAGATATTAGGCTTCAAAAAGAGTAATATTTAGGGGCGTGGTTAGCAGAATTGACAGATCTGGTCTCCAGTGAGAGCAGCACTGAAGTCGAGTATCATACACATTGGGCAGTGACCTCAGGTTCAAGGGTTAGACCCACCTCCTCACTCCATCCATCATATACAAATATGATCAACTTCTGACTCCAACCAACCCTCATCTCTCGGCTTCAAAGTGGAAGTCCACAAAACAATGGGTGATGTCACGCTTTGTCCATTTCTATCCACAGTGTATGGACATCATAGACTGTGTTGAGAAATACAAAAAAGTGCAATACTTCCGATGACCACTAGATGCCTGCTTCACAAAAGTCTGGAACCAACTGATTTTATTCCAAAAATCCTCATTTTCAACTTTCAGTATTTTTTTTATTTCAGCAAGGTGGCTGTGGCTCAGGTGGTAGAGTGGATCACCTGTGAATCGTAAGGTTGTGGGTTCGATCTCCTGTCCACATGTCGAAGTGTCCTTGGGCAAGTCACTGAACCCTGAGTTGCTCCCAGTGGTGGCTAGCACCTTGCATGGCAGCTCGGTAGCCATTGGTGTGTGAATGAGTTGCTTTGTGAAGTGCTTTGGGACCTAGCTAAGGTCATGAAAGCGCTATATAAATGTACTCCATTTTTACCAACAAGTCAGTCTGATGTTATTAGGTAAAGTCATTTCTTCTCAGTGATCTGGTGGTCACTGAAAAAAAAATTAAGTATACATTACATTTTCAAAAGATGAATATTTTTAGAAGCGTGGTTAGTTTGATCAACAGGCCTGAACTCCAACCTCATACACAGTGGGCAGTGTCCTCATGACGTCACGTTGGCTTCATCTATTCAGGATAAGATAATCCTTTATTTGTCCCACAGCGGGTAATTTATATACAGTGCATGGGTGATGTAGTCATTAAACCACAAAGTCTGCACAGCTGAGGAGGTCAACAAAACACATGACTGCTGTTTGTTACCTCTGTCAAACCAATGACCAACATTTCTTTTAGCTATGACCATTGCACAACCTTACCCATGTGTTTAATATTGTCACCATGACAACGGATGTTCTCAATTTGAAATTAAACTGGTTTACAAAAACAAGCTGTAATGTATATATAGTCAGTGCATTATGTTTCCTGCTCCAGGGAGTGTTGCTAATTCATGAAAACACTCCTGTGGGTTGTAGTCTGAGAGCTGAGACAAATGGCAGGCTGGTATATGGACATTCAGGCTGAGGACTTCCCTGACTTATGGTGCAATGGAAGAAAATCTAAGTCTCTAAAGTGTCTATAAATTTCATACAGCACTGACTGTGAAGCAGGAATCCATAAGGTAAAAATAAAAAGCCAGTAATTCTTCAAAAACAGCAGAATTCCCTTTGTGTCGCAGTAAAAAGTATCATATACACAAACAGATATTTCAATTATTCATGGAAACATGCCTCACATTACTTTGGGGAATATAACTGACACTGTTGTGACATCCCATCAGTTTCATATGATTTTCTTTTCATCACGCTGTGACTCACCGCAACACACACACAGCAGAACATCTGTCCTCACTGGCTTGCATAAATTGACAGGCTGTGTACTGTATTTAACGCGGTGCAACAGGAATCAAAGGCATGTTAACGCATGCGATGGCTCAGCTAGCGGGCGCTGTCAGGTACTTTTTATTGTGTGCTGTGTTTGCCTCGGGTGTCAGGGTGAGTGCTCCTGGATCAAAACTGTTGGCACAACAAACCCAAAGAAAAATCATCGCGTGTACAACAGTACATAATGTGTGCTGTGATTACTCTAATAAATGCTTGTGAGGTCTGTCCAATTCAGGTTAGTGTCTCTCTTCACATACCTCATCCCTCTGCTCTGTCTTCCTGCATGTGGTGCAACATTTGGACAGGACTAAATCATTACTGCAGGATGAGTATAATTGCTGTAAACAGACAAGACCACAGGAGGGAAAAGACTTTCCTCTCTTCTTTTTTTTCTCATTATGTGCCAGTTTTGATCGCTTTAGGACACACAGGAAGGTTTCAGTGCAGCAGGAAGAAGGAAACATCCATTCAGTGAAAACAGAGCTAAAACTTTTAGTCTCAAGCAACAAGGAGAAAACACTTTAAATGAGCACAGCAGCTCCCCAATGGCTACATCTCTTTTGCTCACGGGAAGAAACAGACTCAACAAAATCAAGATGAAATCACTGATGAGACAAAAATGATCTATATACTCCTCTTTTTTAATCTTTACTCTCTTCTGAATACATTATTTGTTGGTTAAAATGCAACTGAGGCATATTATTAACAGATAAAATGTATGTATATATTATCAAAGAGGCTCAGTGGAGATTTAAGGAAGCAAAAATGTCCTACAGTAGTCTTTTTCAACCCCAGACTTACTGATGTGTCAAAACTTAGGTAATTAATAGCATGAATAATGGGTGGATTTCATTATAGTGAATAATACTGTGACTCACTGGCATGGGGTCCTATATGGAAAAGAGCCTGGAGTGATACACCTGTGCTTTTCCTGTCTTAAATCTGCTTTTACTTGAGAAAAAAAGTCTGTTGACATGTGGGACAGACAAAGAGGAACACCTGAAAACAAGTGTTGTTTTGAGGATATACGAGAGGCTGGTAACTATCAAACAGCTTTGAGTAGCTTACAGAAAAATGTTGGACTTATGTGGGAAGATTAAAGTTAAAAAAAATCCTTTGCTCTAACTCCAGCTCACATGTTTAGGAACAAAACAATGAACTTTCAAAATGCTCTTGAATTTTGAGCTAGAAACAGAGGTGAACACCCTTTGGGGTCTTTTTTATTTATTACTTTTGTGGCACAAACTGTAAGAACAGAGCTCCCTTTACATGCATCTTCAATTATTTAACTCTTGTCTACATTATTTCACGGCAGGAGAAGTTGCTAGATGCACTACTTTGGCTTTGTTTTTTTGATTCTGTTATCGTTCCTGTTTGTGCCCATTATTCACATTTTGTGAATGTGTAACATCATTTTTAGTTTTGATGGTTTGATGGATTAAATGTTAAAAGTACAAATTAACACAGAGCACTGACTGTATACAGCCCAAAACCAGCTGGTTTGTGATTCGTGTTTTGAAGACAGAAGTTTCCCATTCGAACATTTTGGTTTTTTGGTCTAGAGGTGAGGTGACCATATTTGGATATAAAAGGACAAGTGAGGTTTTTTTTCTTCTCTCTCTCTCTCTCTCTTCCTTATTTGTCCTTGTTGTTGTCAAAAAAAATCAATAAACAGCTGATCACAAAAAAAGGGAGGAGTGAGGAGGCCGTCTTGACCCATGAACCAATGAGACTGGAGAGCAGACCTGTCAATCAAACTCACCACACCCCTAAATATTCCTCTTTTTGAAACCTAAAATCTACTTAATTATGTTTTTTTGTCTTTTTTCAGATGGTCTACAAGATCACTGAGAAGAAGAATGAACTGTAGCTATTGACATCAGGATGACTTCTGAAAAAATGAATTTGCTGAGTATTTTAGGATTGAAACAGATGATTTTTTAATTCAAATCAATTGGAGTCAGATTTTTTTGTAGCCAGCGTCTCGTGTTACATATTTTTGCACTTCTGCATTGGGATCATTTTTGAGACCTAGTTGCTTCATCTATTTCTGTATCTACATTTGGAGGAAAGCATCTAGTGGCTGTCGGGGGTTATGCAGGAATGTACAATGAAGCTGAATCAAATTTCAACAGAATTCTCTTTATTATGCTTGGATATGAGTTTTGTGAAATAATGTTTAAAATACAACATGTCTACTAAAAAGTAAAACTCTAATTTGAGGATGTAGCAAAATTGCATCAAATGTATTCTGGCAGATGCTTTGACTGATGGCTCCTCATGTTTCTGCTTCAGCACATGCAGTATGTAATCTGTTTACAGGCCTCCATCTGTCCATGTTTTATACCTTTTCAGTGTCTCCACATGAACTGTGTCTCCTCTGTGGCTCCTAGAGGATGTGATTAGAGTGCAGTGTGTTCTGGGCGCCTCCGTCCATCAGGCCTGGATGTGGCCTCCATCCAGCACACCTCTGCCCTCCTCTGCCTCCACTCGACGCCCTGTCGAGGGACGAGCAGAGAAAGTGTCTCAACCGGCTCATAAACCCACTGTAAACACATTCTTTGCGAGACTAATACGGGAAGAGAAAGTTAATATGTTTCCCCCACTCACCAGGTCACCATCACATACTGAACATACCGATATAAAGAAGCAGACCTGCATAATGTAGATTATTTAGAGAGGAAACAGTTTAATACTAACGCACTAAATCTTTTGTCTGTGTACCTGCTGCGTGAGTTTGTCGGGTTTGTCTAGACCTAAATATTCCTGTTCTTTCAAAGACAGATACAGAGGAAAACATTTCAAGTTTAATGATTATTTAAGATCAAGTGGAAACCAGATCATTTTGGAATTTGTCAAACACACAACAGAGGACATAAGAAGATGTCAACACCCTGAGATATCATTTAAAGTCAGGATCATGCTGTTCATTATGGAAGGCTTAACAGGAAATGATGAAAAACCTTTTTTTGTCCGTTTTGCTGTGATAACAAGTTAAGCAGAAGATGTTTTCTTTGAGATAACGAGATAAATGATCCTATTGAGATAAAGAGAAAACCACTAAAATTAAGTCACTATCACAGCAAAGTGGAGAAAATGAATTGTATTTAATCATGTCCTTTTAGGGTTTCTGTAGTTATGTGACTGTGCTCACATGTTAGCAGGTTGTGTGTTATGTTACCTCTTATTTACTGTCCCCCTGCTAAAACCCACAAAACCAAACAAAATATCTGAAAATTCAAAACTCAGTCATATTCAGATAAAAGTGTTTTATACTGTTGCAAATTATTACTTTGAAGCATGGCTGAGGAAAGTGAAAGTGGTGAGTAGCAAAGACTTGCAAAATGAAAGGAATGTAAGCTCCTCATAAACAGAAGTCAATGGGCTGTTAATGTGAATGACTGCAGTGCACTCCTGTAAAGAACCGACACTGGCACACAAACCATCCACATGTCTACAGCAGAGGGCTGTGGCTGTCAGGGGATTTAAACCAGTGACCTCCTCACAGCAGCACGGGCTCTTTAGGGAACAGGCTACCTGATCTTGTAACTTTTTAATACTGAAATACTCAGTGGAGCTACAGCTACAGGTTCTCAAAATAAGTGAAAACTTGTTCTCACATTAAATTAAATACTTCAATGTATATCTGCCCTGATTTTTCCACTCACTTACATTTAGGAACCAATTTGAAAAGTGCCTCTAGGTCTGCAGAACATCTACATACATATATATATATATATATATATATATATATATATATATGTATGTATATATATATATATATATATATATATATATATATATATATA
>OOFC01014143.1:0-15722 GCA_900323345.1 Pseudochromis fuscus
GGTGTGTCGTACAGGGGTAGCTGCCTCACAGGTCCTTCCTTCGGGCCTCGCCCACCAGACCTGATCTCTGAAAATGACAAGAAAGGACGATCATCAACTTTCTGAATAAAAACTACAAAGATACGACTGTAGCTGTGCCGCTGATGAATCTTAAGAAGCTGGTCTCGCTAAATAAATTTAAAGGCGTTTTGAAAGACGTGGGTGCAGATGCATACGGCTGCAGATGTAATGACTGACTTTCATTACCCCAGCCTGACAGATGACAATCAAATGTCTAATGATTTTAGTTTGGAGGCCATATGTTTTAAATGCTCCATACCTTTTATTGTACTCATTTATTTGTTTATGATGTGTAAATTGTGTGCGTCACTGTGTTGGTAAGGAGATTTTAAATCTCAAAAGTTGTATCTTTCCATTTAAATAAAGATGAATTAAAATGTACATAAAGGTCAGTCAGGTCTCTTCTTTATACTGCACTAATAAATATGACGAGCTATTATCCGACTGGAGGATGAAACGTCTTTTATTCACAGTTCCTGCTGCGTGCATCCTTGTTATTATTTGTCTAAAACTGGAGCCAGTGACATCAGTTTCAGGCTAAAGGGCACAAATAACATCACCTATCACGCTGCACAGCTGAGTTTCTTGTTTGTTCTGTGGTAAAATGAGAAAACAGCTGTAAGCCCAGCAAGTCTCCCGCTTGTTTTTCTGGCTGATAATAAACAATTTCCGAGCATAAATGGACTGTGGGCAGAAAAAAAAACTATTAAACTGATAAAAAATGATTCTTGTGCTGAGGCAAGTTGTCCAAAAGTTTCCCAGCATTTTACAATCCTAACAAAAGCATAGACTTGGCGTGTCCGATGTGTTTCTTACACAGCAGCGTCTCTGTCAGGCTGTAACGTGAATGCAGAACAGCAGCTGTAAACCTGACAATGTAAGAGGAAAAAATGTCATGAGGACTGTGCAGATGGGAGCGATGCTGTGAGATCAGGTACAGACGACTGTCGGCAGCAGACGTGTGGGCTGAGAGCTGCTCCTGCAACAATGGTCAGGAAGCAGAGACTGTGCACAGTGATGAATGAGTGGAAAGGCAGGGGCCTGGTGCAACTATGAGGTAGAGGATGGTGGTGACAGTTTGCTTGATGATAGAAAGGAGGAACTGAGAGAGAGATGAAATAAGAGAAGGAGAAGACGAAGAAGAAGAAGAAGAAGAAGAAGAAGAAGAAGAAGAAGAAGAAGACGAAGAAGAAGAAGAAGAAGAGGAAGAAGAAGACAAAGAAGACGAAGAAGATGCAGAAGAAGACAAAGAAGAAGTAGACGAAGAAGAAGATGAAGAAGAAGAAGAAGAAGAAGAAGAAGAAGAAGAAGAAGAAGAAGAAGATGAAGAAGACAAAGAAGAAGAGCACTTCCAAAAGCACACAGTGTAACTTGTCTGAAAACAGTAAAAGCATCACACAGCCTTGCCCCGGGCTCCACATGCCTCCACTGTCAGACCGTAGGTGAAAGGAAAAGTACCCACTTCCTTTCACTCTCTGACATTTATTATTTCTTTTAAACCAACTACATGTAGGCACCTGAGTACTATGATAATTGTGTGAATAATCATATCTGTTAAAGGACTAAATCGGGTGCTAAATCCTCAGTTTCAGCAGACAAATATGAACCCAGCAATCCAATGTGGGAGCCTGAGCACCAGAAGGACTAAAAAAAGATTGTTTGCAGAGCCATGCAGCTAAAGGGTTCATCCCTGTGGGACAGGAATATTTTAGATACACACACAATCGATTTTCCCAAATGACCCAAGATGTTTCAAAATGACCTCAGAATCCTTCAGTTTCTCTGCAGCAGAAAAATATATTTATATATTCTGCTCAACAGCTTGAAGAGCAACCTCCCAGAAGCAGCTATTTGGTAGCATGTGCTGCTCATCCAGAGATGGAGAGGACTCACTCTGCCGAAATGAAATCGTTGGATGGAAAAGCTGCTATAGTGTCTGGATGTGGAGGGGGGATTTGATCTGTCATGGAGGTTGGGCAAAAACAAATGTAGGCATAATGGAAATTTCACCTTGTGCAATCTTCATACAGTGCAGACAGGACCCATGTGTTTGAACTACTGGTTTAGCTCCACATCAGTTTCTGGAACATTTCCAGATCTCCTGCTTATCTGTAGCAGTGAGTGATGAAAGGTTTGTACTTTCTACCACACTTATATAAAATCTACAGTAAAGCTGCTTTTCCACTACATGGTACCTGCTCGCCTCAGTTGTGTTTCCCTCACAGAGGAGAGTCCCTCCTCCTGGTGGTCAGGTGAAGGAGAAGGAAGCTGATGAAGCAATTTTCAGAATAACTGTTGTGGTGTCACAGAAACAGTCTGAAGATTGGTTCAGATGCGAAATGAGTTTTGTTTACTTCAAATATATTGTTAATTCATCAAGTTAAATCCTGCTTAAAACATTTTCGGAGAGGTGAACTTTGGCTACAACCTCCGTCAGCTGTTCCTCTGACCGGGCACTCACAGCTCACGTTTTTTTCAGCTGATGTTTTTAAATATAATTTTAACGTTGCACTAAAGCGCTATTATTGTACATTAAACCAATCTACTTAGTGGTTTTTTCCACATTGTAGAAACTTATTGTGACTATAACTGTGCAGACTGTCGGCTTGTGGGTACAAATGTTTCCGTGCTGCGCAGTGATGATGCAATGATGCAGAGACGATTCCGGCCAATAAGATTTTAGTACCTGCTCGTACCAGACCGGGTCCATTGTTGGAACTGCAGGAGAGGAGGTACGAAAAAAGTCATACTAGATACCAAGTTCAAGGTACTTTTTGCAGTGGAAACACTTCACAAACTGAGTCGAGTCGTTGAGTCAAGTAGGTACCATGTAGTGGAAAAATACCATAAGTCAGACGCTGCTTTGAAGGTTTCCCAGCCGCTGTCTGAGGTTTTACTCTGCAGCAGCCAGGCTGATCTCCAACACTTTCAGGATCCAGAGAATGATGCAGTAAAGGAGAACAGCTTTTGAAAAGTGTTGCCTGAATGTGACTTCGTCCACACACATGTTGCATGTGATCATGAATCCAGTGTGTGGATTGTTGCTTTTGTTTTCCCGTTCAGGTTGTGAATCTACTTAAACTTAACATGACCATAACTAGGATGCATGCACACCCTTTCACTCTGCGTGTAAGAAGGTGAAAAAGACCTGACTGCTAATGAAGCATCATGCCCTTGAGAATGCTCCTCCACCCCCCTCCCCTTCCTCCTCCTCCTCCTCCTCCTCCTCCTCCTCCAATCTTTCTCTACTCACATGAAGTTGTTAGCAGCCTGCACCCTTCCTCCTGGGCCACATGAAGCTGTTAGCGGCCAGCACAGCCATAGAGTCATGCAATGTGAAGAGAATGAAATATTATGCCACACTACTGCATAATTGCCTCTTAGCCCAGGGGAGCTCTTGCGGAAAAATGAGCAATGCGTTGAGCCTAATGGAGCTACCCGCCGCTGGTGGTGGTGGAGGGGTGGAGTGAGGTGAGGCTGCCAGGTCCCGTATCTCAAAGTAATCCCGCATTAGGCAAACTTGCACTCTTTGATCTTAGCAGTTAAAAGACCTGGTGTTACGAGATCCTGGCATGATTAGGTCCTACCTCCCCTGCAGGAGAACAAATAGCTGTAGAAGAGGGTGAAAGAAGTAAAGGAGGCTGCCAAAAGGGGCCAAATTAAAGACGAGGAAGAGGAGGGTATTACTGGTGGGGTGATGAGTAAATCTTGTGGGAAGAAGCCTTTAATTGCAGGCACGTTTCTTTTCCTTTGGATAAACTGCTGCAGTGGTTTGAGACTCCCGGCCAGCTCTCCTGTGCATGGAGGCAGGAGCTGCGTTGACCTCCTTCAGCTCGACTCACTGCATTGTTGTAAATAAAATGTCATTCCTCCTTCCTCCCTGGTTTCCTTCCCTCTGCTTCTTCGTTCTGTCAGCTCCTGTTGAGACATGCCTGGTAAACTGGGTGGGGACACATCTGTCTACGCAAATTACAGTGACTGACATGACAGCATGCTGCAACACAGCTGCAGCCTATCGTCTGTCTTCGACCTCTACCCTTTGTCCAGGGTCAGGGGTCGTGCACCACACCCTCCCTTGATGTACCTTCCCCTCCCCGGATGTCAGATTTCCTGTCCAGATGCGGCATTTCCTCTTTTTTCTTTTCTTTTGGTTTTTACAGCCCCTACATTCATGCCCCCTTCAAAAGCTTGCAGCATTTTATTCATCACCATATTTTCTTTGTTTATTACAGTGATCAGGAGGTTAAAAAAATGACCTCCTGGTAGAAGAATGTGTTGTTGCTTCAATGTTCTCAGTATTTTAAGAAACAATTAAACTTAATAAGTATATAAAGTGTGGAGCCCTCAACAGGGTTTCAACAGCCATGTAGTGGCAGCAGCCTCACTGACCACAACCATCTGTTTAGTGCCACTAAAAAAGACGTGTGGGGGGGTGGCAGCCGAGCACGCTGCTGAGAACCAAACAGCTGCATCTGAGCTATACGAACCGCTTTCCCCTAAAGACATGGATACTGCATGACATAATGTAGGCCTCCACAAGTGAGCTAAATATCAGTGAGAAGAAGGATTAAGCTTTGAAACAAGTGGCACATCGGGTCTTTGTTATGATTTCTTCTCTGTGCTTCATGAACCAACAGATTAATTCTAAAGGAGCAGGAGAGAGAAACAGATTCATTGCAATAAATCCAGGGAGGCTCCTTTTCTCCGTCCTACAGGACGAGCCCTCTGGGCATATTATCATGGCAGTGCATGGGCAGACACAGAGCTCTGGATTAAATCAAAAAACATTAACTGCAGCCAACCTGGCAGCCTCATCCTGCTGCACATGGAGGACTGACCAAGTCCCCACCATCCAGACCACCACTTTATCCATTTATCCTCATTTCCATTTTTGTCGACCAGCAATTAATTGCATTTGCGAGACAGCGCTGAACAATTGTATGACTGTGCTTTTAATGCAAAGCTAAAAGTTGTAATATGCAAAGGAAAAATGCATTTCATCTGTCTCCGTGGCTGACTGCCACCCACCCACTCTACTCGACACACTACTGAGCCTCAGACAATCAGCACTTGCAGGAGCGCAGGGAATATCTGGATTTGATTGAGGGCATCTCTTCGTGCACTTCTGAAGGATTAAATGCGATTGACTTTACACCCCAGAAAAACAATTGGGAGAAAATACCCGAGCTTAAGGATTTGCTCTGCCTGCCCCACCACATAAATCGCTCTTAAAGGAATTAATTATTATCAATTCACTATTAACAAGGTGAATTTCTGCTGACTGTGTCCATCTACAGAGTGTAAAAAAATATCAGCGAGAGAGATGTGGTGCAATTTAGTAACAAATACTCTTCAGTGCATTAAATCAGATAACAGACAGTGCAGATGTCGGGCAGGATCCCATCCTCTGATCTAAGCCACAATGTAATCATTTGTTTCTTGAGATCTGATGAGTAGTTTTATAGTAATGTTGCTAACAGCAGGTAGAAACATAACCTCCCTACATAATAACAATCCCACTAAAGCTAATCTGAAAAACAAACATCTGGAGGTCTTCCATGATGAAGACTCGAGTTTAAGGTGAGCGCAGAGATGATTAACAAAGCCCCAGCAGCAGGGCCATGTGGAGGTGAGACGTTTCACTGGCTTTTTGATTTCATTCTGTGTGATTGCCCGAGTCTGTGAAGAGTGAACAGGGTTCATCTAGTGGCAGCTTTCTGGGATTTAAGCTATCGGGGGCCACCCACAGGTATTGTGTGTCAGTCAGAGACGCTGGCTGACAAGAGAAGGTGTTTGCTCCTTGACCCGTGGCGGCTCGCTGTTGAGTGTCTCTCTGCTAAGAGAGCGGAGGCTCAGGGCGATGACTGCTCCCTGAAGACCTCTGGGAGAGTACTTACAATAAGCAAAGACGAAACAACGCTGTCAGCTTTGTGCTCACATCTTGCCCCATTTTTGCTTTCATTTTCAACGTCTCGTCGCGTTTGGAAGGAACAAAAGCCACAAAGACAAAAGGAATAAATTAGCATGTGTGCTTCTTTTGTACGTCTCTTTGCAGCCTGCGCCACTTCACTGTTCCCTATTTGATTTGATATTTAGAAAACAATTTGTAAAGTGTCTGCAATCACTATGCTTTTTTTTTTTTTTACAATGTTCCTATCATGCTCCTGCTTTTCTGGGAGCACGGCGGTCCTGTCCGTCTGCAAGGAGGACGTGTGTCTCTGTGCTGCTGCGTCTCCATCAGCCTCCCGCAGACAGAACAAAAAACAACCATGACGCTTGTTCTCGGCCTCCTCCTGCCTCCTGGCTCACACTGTGCCAGGCCTGTGGTGGGTACACACTGAGGCCTCTTGCCTGTCACACACACACACACTATATATTTATGGGAAGCCTGGAAGCCAAGTCTCAGACCTGCTCTATTCATGCTTGGCTCAGAGAGGACAGTATTTTGGGTCCTGCCACATTATTTTTGGTTTGTGCTTTCTTGAAAATGCCTTTCTGTTCCTGCTGCTTCCTGACAGACAAATGTCACAAAACGTGAGGCACATGTGGGCGGACCCACACAGCTTATGAGATACACGGTGTGCTTTTCATAAAGAAATCTATAGAAATGGGATTGAACACAAAGGTTTATGCATTTGTTAATTGACAGGACATAGCAACAGAGTATCAAAAATGAAAAAGAAAGTGTTAAGAGCTGTGCAGCCACAGACCTAATCTACTGAAGGCTGTTGGAGGGTGCACTTGTGTGTTTGTAAATTTGTTGCTTCCCCAGATGATGTGTGTGTGGGGGGATGAAAACTGAAGAGTCTCTTCCACAACACGCTGACATGTATATGGATTCATTTCCTTACTGGAGCAGAGAGGGAGCCTAAAGAGACAACGTACACAAAGCAGAAAACAAGTCGGAGGCGGGTGATGACGGAAGTCAGCCAGACAACATCAGAGGGAGGCAGTGGGGACGTACCGAAAAAAAAAAAAAAAGACAAAGAGCGACAGCAAGTGAACAGAGGAGGGGAGGGGACATTTTGAAAATTAGAGACAAGCAGGTGATGCAAGTTTGTCGCAGAGGGAGAAACAAACAAAGAGACGGCGTCAGGAAGTTGAGGAGTGTGATGGAAGAAGAAAGTGGGAAACGCAGACAGAGGGAGAAAGTGGTGAGACTAATAAATATGCAAAGCAGAGACAGACTCCCCATATCCAGCAGACTAATGAACACCCATCACTTGAAGTCTCAACACCGATGAAGATAACTGTTGGGTAACTTCAGTGTTAGGAGACCACGGCCTCTCAGTGAAGTAAACTTTTAATTTTGAATGAGCTTTTCAAATCAGGAGATGCTGCAATATTTCACAAACTAAGTGAAAACCTTGACCTGCTGGTGACATTAGATGAAAAGCTGCAGGATTACTGAAATGATCAGAACTCATTCTCTAAGGATTTCACAAATATCTGTATCAACTTTTACTGCAATCCATCTCATAATCATCAAGATAGTTTATGAAAGGAAACTTCACAGTGGTGCTGAGGTAAAGTCAGGGAGTCAGTGGGGACCATGAAGCTCTCAACAAGGATTGATTTTTCAGTAATCACCAATCGCCAAAGGCTGGTAGTAATGAGTAATTAACTGGATTTGTTGTTTACAACAGGATGGTGTAACATTGTAGAGGGACTAATCCTCTCAGCCATGTAAACTAACCCAGTGCTTCTCAATTATTTTCTGTTATGCTCAGCCCCCCAGGAAGAAGAAAACATTGTCCCCCCAACTCTCCACCGCAACTATAAATAGTACCATTTGTTTATAAAATTGTTATATGTACACCTCTGCATAACATTGTATCCTTATTAACAGTAAAGAAAAAAGAAAGAAATACAGATCAACATGCAACAAACAACAACTTTATTAACATTGTTTTTTAGTCTGCAACAGACTAAAAACTTGGCAAGAAGCCAAGTTGGGGCCACGTCATTGCATCACTGTAAACTGTGAGTACTTCACTGCATACGTAGCTGGTTCCCCAACAACAGGCCGCTAGCAAGCTAGCCGCTGTTACCCTGTTACTATCAGCGGATATTCTAGTTACAACACGACTGAGCTAGCAAGGCAGTGTTGCATTGCTACATGTGGTATTTATTCAGTTTTGGGAAATAACATGTTGTTCACAGCTGCATATGATGGTGAAGTGCACCCTCGCTGTAATAATGCTTAAATCTGATCAGATCATCTGCATACAAGTGCTGTTCCTGGTTTTACAAGTCTATAGATCCAGAGACAAAACATCCAACTGTTAGTGGCTACTCTATTTTCACTACTCTACTCTTCTACTACTTTCCACCGTCGCTCCCCCAGCCACTGGTGTAGTCGGTGCTGAGCTCTAGCCCAGCAAGGAGTTGGTGCCTGCTTAGCACCAGTTTTAGCCGCTGGAAACACAACGAACTGGAGCTAAGTCAGGCACTAGCATGGAGCTAGCACCAGTTCTTGGCTGGTGGAAGAGGGGTATGAGTGCGCATGTTCGGTGCAAAAAAAACCCTACACTGTAGAGTAATACTCCTTGCACACACTTGCACAATGAGAGCGCCACTGCCACCTATTGTGGATGGGCAATTACACTTTATTCTAGTACAGCAAAATTAAGCATGTTCCCCGGGGTCACGCCCACCCTCCACATCGCACCGCACCCCCCCATCATTGGAGAGGGACTGCTCTAATCAATGTAACCTACCTCTAACCCATGTAACCTACCTCTAACCCATGTAAACTACCTCTAACCAATGTAAACTACCTCTAACCAATGTAACCTACCTCTAACCCATGTAACCTACCTCTAACCCATGTAAACTACCTCTAACCAATGTAAACTACCTCTAACCCATGTAAACTACCTCTCACTTATGTAAAAGCCTGTTCACTGCAGGTACACCTCACGGCCGCTGACATTGATCCTTTGCGTAGCAGCACCACGATTACAGCTCGTTAGGACTGAGGTGAAAGCTCATTAATAGAAGA
Source organism: Pseudochromis fuscus (assembly GCA_900323345.1). Lineage (NCBI taxonomy): Eukaryota > Metazoa > Chordata > Actinopteri > Pseudochromidae > Pseudochromis > Pseudochromis fuscus. The sequence goes on from OOFC01014143.1 coordinate 9,065, forward strand.
TGAATGGGGACGGCAGCTTGGAAAAGTGCCCGTCTACCTACATGAATCACGGGATAGACCTCACAGCTACCTCGCGTAGCTCCGCAGTGAACAAACAAAAGACGAGCAGTACATCAGCGCACTGACACGGTGGCAGCAAAGCACAGATATGATTACTCGTTTGCCGCCGCCGTCAACTGCACCGCGGTAATAGTCGTTTCATTTGGACGACAGTCAAACGCACAAAAGGCTGGAGTATTTTCTCGACACGCAGCGAGGGGGACTTAATGTGAAGCGGTGACAGGCTGCCTGGCTGATGCTGTTGTATGCAGAGTGTCCCGCAGCCTTGTGGGAGCAGAGCGATTTTTCTGCAGGCTGCGGTTCTGAGCTGTGCTCGCTCTGTAGCTATTGTTCCTGAGCTGAGATAAGACTGGCGGTGGATTAGAGGAGAGTGCATCCAGAGTTCACGTTGTGTAGAGCTTGTGAAAGGAGAAGACAGCACAGGAATGGGATTGGTTCTGGGAAGGAAAATGGGAAGAGGAGAGGAGATAAACAAAAGACAGGAGAGAGGAAATAGGACAGTTGAGTCAGTGAGTGTCTCTTGTCGTGATGCCTAATCCGCCTGGGTGGTCGCAGAGACGGGAGGGGGGACTGATGACACGTGGACGTGGCTATGATGAATGGCCACTTCATGCCTACACCCCATTGGGGGTCAATAGCCCATTAATGGTGATAGGCCTCCAGCAACAGTCAGCAAAGACCCACTCGCACCCCCGCCACCTTGCTGCCTCAACCTTCAACCGGCTCACATCCCCCCAGGAGATGTCAAGACTGCTCATTCTGCTCCTCTCTGCTGGAAAGAGAGCCGAACAGAGGAGATGACATGGGGATGAAAAATCCTATTTATGGCACAAGGGGAGCCCTGCGCCAAAAAGCTTTGCTATGATTCAGACACGGGTCACACAGGGGTCACGTATGTATGAACTCACAGTAATCACAGACAGGTGAGTTTTATCTTGTGGAGGAGCTGATGCTGCCGAGCAAAAGAGATGTTTTCTTCCTGACATGACTGGATATTGTCAAGAGTGGCTGGTGGGAATTAAACTTGTGATCTTTCAACACGAGCGCAGCAGCATCCTGGTGCTTGGATCTCCAACCATCTCCCTCCTCCAATCTGCAGAGCTCAAACACAGCAAACACACACCTGTGCTCTTTAATATTGAAGGCGCCTGACGCCAGCAGGAAGACTGTCATACTTTTAAGTCTTTCCACTTTTTTTTCTAATTTTTTTCTTGCTGTGTGATAATCCGATAATCTCTCCCCGCAGCACAACAATGCAGACAGAAGCCGCAGCCGAGAAATCGGAGGGAAATTAAGTTCTATCACCTCGGCGCTGAGCGGGGCTGACAGTCATTGTACTCTCCTTGGGCTGTCTCTCATTAGCGGAGATGGATGCACGCCGAAACGCTGACATGTTGTACTCGCAAACTGGGTTACTAACAGAGGACAGCAGCAAATCGTTTCTAGTGGCAACATTACACAACCTGAACTGTGCGTGACCTCAGTTTTACTATTAGCGAGGCTGAACTACAAATACACCCCGTGAGCGCTTAAAAAATACGGCACAGCGCCACTCGTACGATTCCTGAACTTCAAAGTCAAGGCTCATTATGAGGCATATCAAGCATAAAATGAAGATGAAACTGCAGCAAAACAGAGGAAAAAACAGTGTAATTAGTTCAACAGAGAGGCATAAATATTCATTATGTCAAAAAAAAAAGACGAAGCTGGATCTTTGGGCTGAAAGGGAGGGAGAGAGGAAGACGCCAGAATGCTTGGTATTGATTTGTTCCCTTTATCCGAGATGGCTGCTTGTGCTGGGGCAGCACAGTGACCTGTTTACCAATCCGTCCAGTCCGGAGGAAGCGCGTGTCCTCGGGGGAAACGTGCATTAGCAGGGCTCTGGTAATGCAAATAGTTACACAGCAGCGACCACAGTGCTTCTGGACGTGTGTGCTGTTTTGACCTTTAGATGAGTGCTGCCTTTCGGTAGGTGCTCCCCCCACATGATTATACACGGACAGAGTAAATACAGTATGTGTGGATTACCACTGTAAGCTGCTAACGCTGTTTACATGACTGTGTGTGATCTGATCCCCGTCACCCTGCTTCTGTGCAAGTGCAGCACAACATGACCACCAGCAGATTAAACAATGGGAAACACTAACAGTCCTTTTTGTAAAAAGCACAGACGCTCTGCAGAGGTGTTGCTGCAGCACATCCATTCACAGATGTTTATGAGCAGCTGCTGCACATCTGAGTCAAAATGCAAAAAAAACCCCAAAACAAAACAAAAAAACAACCTTCACCTGATTAAAATTACTTTTGCAAAATATGCTATTAAACTATTAAAATGGCAAAACACTCAGTTTATACAGATGGCATCCTCATAAAAATAAAAATGGCAAAATAAATGAACTGAACTGAAATGAACTCATCATTTGAGGTCAGTGGCAATTTATAACTTGGTCACAAAAGCATTTCTCTGGTGTTGATTTAGTTTTGGGTAAACTGCATGTGGCCTAATGCTGATTTTTTAAAATTTATTTATTTCAGCTAGCACTAATAAGAAGTCGAGACAACAAAGACTCCACATTGTGAGACTGGATAATGTACATATGCTGTTTCATGTTTTATGTTCGTCGCAGTATGCACACATGTTAGGAAGAGAGTAAATTGCTCAAGGCCGATATCTAATGCATCCAGTCCAACACTCGGATATGAGACAGTGCAATTAGCCGCAGCCTAATTAAAATCCACTGTACAAGTGTCTGCTACAGCTCGAGGCTGTTCTGTTGTTCAATCCAGCTTAGCTTTAGTTCACACATGTGCACTTGGCAATAAACAAAATACAACATGAAAGCTCCACTAATGCAAAAATTATGAATGTGATACATTTCACCCCATGGTCTGTTGTCCTGTCTCAGCAATGTCTGTCCACTATGTGTATCACTGTTTTGTGTGCGCGTGTGTGTGTGTGTGTGTTGTCTGCCCTCTTCAGCTTCACTCTGAACAACAATCGAACGTATTCAGACCTCCCAGCTCTGTCCAACCTGACTCACTTTGACAGGACAGACGGACCAGTGCAGGTGAAAACACGATCCACCTGTAAAGCTACAATTTCACCCAAACAACTGAAGTAAGAATACACACACTAAAACCGAGTAAAACCACAAACCTAGTAACCTCGTACAAAGCAGGGCATCAGACAGCGATGTCCTGCCAAGTCCTCAAATGTTAACCTGTCTTCACTTTCATTTCCCCACATACCAGCTGGAACAAACATGCAAACCGAGCTTCACGCAGCTGAGTGTAGACCTGCCCAAATACAGTGCACGCTGCAACAAACAAACACAGTAGTAGCAGATGGTCATTTGCATTGTTATCTTCCACACCATTATGGCTGCGAGGAGGTGGAGGATACACAGTATGAGAGCCGGGACTTCTGGCAATACTCTCCCAAAATCCAAGATAAGATGGCAGAGTCCACTCAGGCCATCGTGGTGATCAAAAACACCCTCCAAAACGCCTGTGGAAATTTGTCCATTTGTTTTGTTTTGCCTTTTGCAGCAGATTATTTTTCTACTAAATCCTAGTTATTATCCCTCATTTGTTCACCAGCTATAAAACTGTCATAAACACTGGAGTAGCCATGTGAATTCTGCTTTTATCAAACCTAATAAACCTCGTCTGTCATATTCTTTTCATTGCATTTTCTTAGCCATGACATTTTATTCATGGCATTTTTATTTGATTGATTTGTCACACCGAATTAAAATCAAAATTCCAGATCCCCTGTTGGTATTTAAGTCAGTATTTGACAACACTGCATGGGATGGTGCATTATTTTATTCTTATTTATTTATTTATTTAGCTGGGATACGTTTTTAAAATTTCATTAGCTTTCACATGACTCACTGTTAATCAAAGGGCTTTAAAATTCATGGGGAGAGCTTGCACATCAATACTGCTGAGCACCTGCCCCTGAGGAGTAAACAAGACGATACAATAGCTTACAAAAAAAAAGAAAGACCCAGAGGATGTCACCGTGATTGAAAAGACAAGAATACATTTCAGCACTGCTGTCAACTTACATTGTTTGGCCAACTGAGGCCGAGAAATCAGTTTAACAGTGATGTAGTCATGGCAACATAAAACAAAACCACACAACCAAACATCAGTTCAGTCTCGCTCCAAATGAACTTCCTAATTCAAATCTTCTTCAAATTTGCTCTATCCACTCTCTTCAAGGAGCTGTCCCATAAAAGCAAGCTCATTTTCCTTAATGAGTCAAACACATAACAAAAACTCAAAATGCAAATTGACCCCGAGGGTGCGCTGTGGAAAATGAGCTCTTGTAAACAAAACTGATTACCCACGTAAAAAATGTAGAAAGAAGAAAATAAGTTGCATAGTAAACCTTGACTAAGCTAGTCCTATTACCGGCTAATGAGCAAATCCTTCAACACCTCCTACGGTACTGCCATCCTTACACCGGATACTGCAAACAGTAGTTCATAAAATGCAGGAGTGGGACTGGTTTATGGGCCTCTTGTTGATGGTGTGTGGGAATTAGTGTTAAAGATTTTTGGCTTATTCCTCAGTGACCTGTGGTTAAAGCACTGTCATGCCAATAGATGCTTGCAATGAAAGAGTCACTGGCATTAGCATAGTTAATTTTAACGACTCTGTGACTTCTGGAAATATGATTTTTCCAGCGCCATTTATTATGGTTTACATGCTTGTATTTCAGTTTAAACCTCTTTTATGTTCTATGTTTAGTAGATACACATTTTTTTTTAATTAGCACTACTCGTGTCTTACACCAACATAACCAAAAAATATTTACATGTGTGAATGTGTTGGGTTAAGCACTCTAATGACATCCCACAGGAATCACAGGCCTATCTCAACCTCATCATATTATCACAACAGCTTGAAAAATCCTCCTCATCATCACAATGAAGGTACAAATAGAGTAAATCAGATAAGATCGAGGGAAGACAAACACAGCTGCCTTCATTAGCGCTCCTAGCTAAACAAGGCTTACGCTGTTGTAACAGTTCGTCGGTGTCTGCTGTGCCAGGCCCCACGCCTGAGTTTTATGATGCCTCTCTGCTGGCGGGACCCCAGACATGTGGTCGCAGCGTGCCACGTGGGCTTCTCCACCAACTTCGCCAGCAGCAACAAGCAAGCAACGCCACCGGTCGCTCGGAAACCCCTGCCAAACACCCGTCAGCGCGCCGCTGATTTTTATAGTCCGGGGCCCAAAAAAACACCACTAATGAAACTACGGCTTTGAGGCTGATCTCTGCCAGCGCAGTGTTTTGGGAAAGGCAGAGTCACTATTGCAGAACAGCTATTAACATGTGACTGGAATTGGGCTTGCCAGTTGTATGGCAGTGTCCCACAGTGTATCTTTGTACCCTGCAGTTAAAAGTCAGTGGCAATCCCGTAAAAACACTCACGCCAATAAAAATGGATGATGCTGAGTGAGTAATTTTTGCCTCATCTCCTTCCCGGATCCAATACTGCGTTACGGCCGTCGTGGAAAAAAATCATAACAGAAGGTTGATAACGGTGCCAAGCTATGGCTCATACCACTGACGAAGCAGCAGAGGTTGATGTGACGATACAAGCGGAAAGAAGTGTTTGTTTAAAGCTGTTGCAAGAGGAGTGTTGGGAAATCTTACAACTTCAAACACAAAACCAAAAAGACTTTCAGGCTTTCTCGATCCGTACCGACTGACCTTATTCTTTTTTAATAAGCTGTACAGCGGGAAGCTACTGCAGGCAGTGAACATGCAGTAAAGATGTTCTCAACTAGGTTTCGTTCTCCCATTGCGTCCCCTGTTTCCCTCAGGAGTGCAATCATCCTCCATGTGGTTTGGCTGCCTACTTCAACCCCGGCAGGAATTCCTACTACACTGCCAAAATCCCTTTCCCGAAATGTGGATGCAAGCAAAATACAAAAGGAGCCTGACCATTAAGCAGGATGAAGCTCATTCTATCACCAGGGCAGGGGAGTGTGTTATCACAGGGGTCTGAGCAGCTGCCGAGCTTGTTTCATGAAGGAATGCCAGTGTTGATTTAAGCCATCTCCCTGTATATGTCATGCTTTTCGGAAGGCATACCGCACAGCCCCTTCTCTGCAATAATTACTCACTCAACTCAGGCATATGTGCGCACACACAAAGAGACACACAAAAGCTAAAAACTCCACCTTGTAGAGTAAAACCATCCATTACTGAGGTCTAAAATACCACGTCAGGGCCTCATAGGCTGCATATCCGCTGTTAGCCTGGTATTCAGCTGGTCAGAGACGGGAAGCTGATGGATTCCTGCCCGCTTCTCCAGCTGTGTGGGCGACTACAATCACACGAGTTCATGTTAAAGAAAGTACACACTGGACGGCAGAGACGAGGCCTCACAGAACCACGCGCCATCGGTGGATCGGTCCCACCGTCACATTAATACCCCCCCACACACACAGGGCTCCTTACAGTGTGCCAAGGGTGGCCTGACAAGACCCGTCCTGCTCAGAGCTGCTAACACATTCTTGCACCTGCTGCCTCCCTCCCGACTGCTGCTCATCCGGTCTCTTCGGGGAGCACACACA